>ML820907.1:25170-75753 GCA_009831015.1 Picea engelmannii
GGTCCCAATGATTGATAATCCTCAACCAGGTGTAGTCAACGTAGGGGTTGGTTTGTGCCCATCTTTGATGGTTACCTTCGATTACCCACCCCCTCAAGGTGATGTCAAGTTCATATCCGACCACCATAAGGTTGAGATTTTCCAAGTTTCATCATTTCGCATGACTTACTTTAATGATCCTTGGATACTTCCTTCCCCATCAGCCACGATGGATGGGATAGGGAACCTGGGCATGTCCATGCCCTTGTCCGCAGCTGAAGTAGCATAATCTTTAGTCCAACAAGCTTCAACCAACATAGATCCAACTCCTGCACAAGAGTTAGATCCACTTCCAGAGCCTATTTTTGCTCAAGGTTCTCTCGCTAACACCGATTCGTTAGACTTAGTCTTTCCCTCTGACGAAGCAGTAATTGAAGCAATGACTAGTCCAGAAAAACCATGGGATGATCTTCATCATAGATCATACTTCCTCCCAGAATTAAGCAGAATCGAAGCCAGAGAATTCACCTTGACTATGAATGGAGATAGGTCTTGTCCTATTAATCCCTTAGCTACACACGAGGTCTATGCTGAGGGTAATATGGCAACCATCGCTGAAACCATACCGATCAATATCTCCAGAACCCCTGGAGTCATGGAGAATGTTTTCGTTGGAGCTGACTGCTCCCCCGGAGAGATTCAAATCTACACAGATCTATTTAAATAATTCTGCGACATTTTCACCTGATCTTACGAGGAAATGCCAGGGATTGATCCAAAAATACTCGAACATGAAATCACAACTTATCCAGATTCCAAGCCTGTTCGGTAGAATCTTCGTCCAGTTAATCCCAAGAAAGAAGCAACCATTAAGTTTGAAGTTGAGAAACTGCTAAAGGCCGATTTTATCCCAATGGGTGTCAAATCCCATGTCGGTCAATAAAAAACAAGGCACGATTCATGTATGTACAGACTTCCGTGATTTGAACAAGGCCTATCCAAAAGATAATTTTCCCACACCATTCATCGACCAGATAATTGATGAATGTGTGGGTTGCGAGGACTTCTCTTTCATGGATGGTTTTTCAGGATATAATCAAATACAAATCAAACCCGAAGACCAGCACAAAACAACATTCATTTGTTCATGGGGTACATTCATGTATCGTAAGATGCCTTTTGGTCTCAAAAATGCTGGAGAAACCTTTCAATGGACCATGTATTTTTATTTCCATGACCTTAAGCATATAGTCGAGGCCTATTTAGATGATTTAGCATCTCGATCTCAGAAGAGAATGGATCATCCCATGCACCTCCAACTTATCTTTGAACATTGTCGCTACTTCCGGATTCGCTTGAATCCAAACAAATGCATCTTTTGTGTAACATCAAGACGTTTGTTAGGTTTCATAGTGTCAACAATAGGGATTATGGTCGATCCTCTCAAGGTTGAGGCAATAATTCAGTTGCCTCCCCCACGCAAAATCCTTCAACTTCAGAGTCTACAAGGCAAGACGAATTTTTTAAGACGTTTCATCGCCAAATATGTCGAGATCACAAAGGGATTTATGCGCTTACTGAAGAAAGACGTTCCTTTTCATTGGGACAATGCCACTCAATGCTCTTTCGACACGTTGAAGCATGCCCTCACGACTGCCCCTCTGCTTCGGCCACCTAACTATAACAAAGATTTCTTATTATACCTGGCTATAGCAGAGTCAACCATCGGCATGGTCTTAGTTCATTAATATGACTTGTTCTCAAAATATGTGATTTATTACCTGAGCCAAGGCCTCGTAGGACCGGAACTCTATTATTCTCAAATTGAAAAACTTGCGTTGGCAGCAGTCCATGATGTTCAACGGTTCCGTCATTATGTTATGTTTCGCAAGACCATTATCATTGCTGTCATGAATCCATTCCAGTACATGTTGACATGATGGGTAATAGGCAGAAAGATCAGTATATGGATCATTGTCCTCTAGGAGTTTGACTTGGATTTCATTTCAGTGAAATCCAAAAAGTCACTGGTCTTCACAGAACTCATTTCAGAACTTTCAGTTGAGTTAGGTGATGTTGTGCTTGAAGAGTCACCTATCAGAGGAGATATGTTTTTGATCACATCTTCGGATCCCTGGTACGGAGATATACTTATCTATCTCCATAATTTGAAGTTCCCCACCTCTACTTCTCGTGGTGAGCGTCGACGTATACGCCATCAGGATAAGAATTATCTCATACTCAAGGATACATTGTATCGAAGAGTTGTAGACTGCATCCTACGCCGATGTCTCACTCACGAAGAAGCGACTATCATGCTTTACGATTGCCATACCGGAGCGTGTGGTGGTCATTTTTTTGGGTTGGAAACAACCCAAAATATTTTACACGCAGGTTACTTCTGGCCGACACTAATCAAAGATTGTATCAAATCAGTCAAGAAGTGCACCTGTGTCAGATCTTCTCTCAGAATATGAGAGCACATCCCGTTCCCATGTTTCATGTCATCGCAATTGGTCCCTTCACCAAGTGGGGGATTGATTACACTACATGCAACCATCCTTCAGCAAGGGGGCACCGTTATATCATCATAGTCGTAGACTACTTCACAAAGTGGGTCGAAGCTATGCCAACGTTTAAATATGATGGAGAGACTGCGGCTCTCTTTTTATTCAACCAAATAATAGCTAGGTTTGGCATCCCAAGAGAGATTGTCACTGACCATGGCAGTCACTTTTAGAACCATATGATGACCGAGTTAATGTCAAATCTTGAGTTACAGCAAGAACATTCGTCACCCTACTACCCCCAAGCAAATGGTTAGGTGGAAGCTGTAAATAAATCTCTTAAGACCATCCTACAACGAATGATCAACTCAGCCAAGTCAACTTGGCATTTGATGTTGTACTCAGCATTATGGGATTACCGAACATCTGTTAAGACTGCAACCAGTTTCTCACCTTTTCAACTCATTTACGAGCTGGAAGCAGTCTTTCCTATCGAATGTCAAATCCCGTCCCTAAAGTTGGCAGTACAATTATTGCCAGATACTTCTCCACTTGAAGAATGGTTATTATACCTTGAGTGGATCAATGAGCAGCATCATGATGAGGCTCTGGCCAATGAAGCTCACAAACATAAAGTCAAATTTCAGTATGATAGGTCTGTTCGTCCTCGGATTTTCTCTGAAGGTGACCTTGTCCTGGTCTATGACCAAGATAGGAACCCCCTGGGGGCAGGAAAATTCAAACCCATGTGGTTCGGACCTTTCATCATAAAAGAGGTTCTAAAAAAGGGCACTTATCATCTGGCTGACTTTGAAGGGAATGCTTTGGCAGAGCCTAGAAATGGGTTCTACCTCAAGAAGTATTACTCATAGGCAGGTCACCATGGGTAACTTTTTGTAACATATGTATAGTCTTTGTACTATTACTTTCTAGTTTCTTTTAGTAGTATGGACATGTCATTTTTTATGTTATCTTTCGTCACTGTGGTAGACGTCAAGTGAATTTGAGGTGTTCATTGGATATGCAGACGGTGCTAGCCAGCACACTCGGAGGCTTGCCTCCGC
Organism: Picea engelmannii; assembly: GCA_009831015.1. NCBI lineage: Eukaryota > Viridiplantae > Streptophyta > Pinopsida > Pinales > Pinaceae > Picea > Picea engelmannii. The sequence continues at coordinate 28,721 of ML820907.1, forward strand.
ATCTTGGGTAATTTTTACACCTCGAGGCCAGTTATTATCTTCCAGAGGTATATGCTTAGGTGACACCACAAACAATGTCGTCGAGTATAGTGCAGTTATTGAGTTGCTTCGTGACGCCCTGTCATTTGGTATCTCTCATATCCAGGTCTATCTCGACGCTTAGTTGGTTGTGTCTCAATTAAATAGAGTATACCGTGTTCATGATCCGAATTTACACCGACGATTCCTTAGGGTACGTCTCCTAGAACGAAGATTTGATTCTATTACTTATTTTCATGTTCCTAGGAGATTAAAACAAATTACAGATACTCTAGCTAATCAAATTTTAGATTGGCATCTCGCACACATATGAAAGTACATACACATAAGCATGTAAATACATTTTAAAAGGAAAAAATGATCCATAAGACACAAAAAGACATAAAAATCCATATATAATATCATAGTCGTCAGAGTACATAGGTGGACGCAAGCGCCTCAAAAGTATGACCAATAACGAGTCATGGGGCTTATGCCCTCAAAAACTATATACAAGTAGTGCTCTCGGCACTTGAAAATTCTAACTAAGGTCAGGGCCTATGGGCCCTATTGTACTGATCAACAGTGTTTGTCAAACGCCGAAACAATTGGACCCACGTCCGTGGTGCCCCCACTACATGAGGCTGCATAGATGGTGGCAAATCCTCAATCTCTGCCATAGGGACCGTGGGGGTGAGCGAAGTAAAGTTTCCCTCGACTCGTCTCAACACCCTCTCAACCTCCCCGGCTGGAAGCTCTCATGTTGTTTCTAGTCCCCCTACAGCGGCAGGTGTGACCCTTGGCTGAGGATGACGCTTGTTCCTCGCATAGTCCGCAAGTCGCACTAGTCCCACATCTGCACACAAAAGACACATATCTATCAAAAAACTCTAGTGTAAAAAATATATATATATATAACAAAAACAACATAAAAATTACATATGTTTCGCAAAAAAACAACAACAAAACAATGATGTAAACTTACCCATCTCTCCTCGCTCCTAACTAGGAGGTACTGGTATCTCTTGATCTCTCGAGAAATCAATCCCAGCATAAGGGTAATCCTCTATGACTGGGATCTGTCACGACAACCAAGCGAATAAATCATCATTGAAGGACTCATTGGTCCTTCCACCACCCTGTTGTAGTAGTAACACTGCCCATCTACAAAATGCAGGAAGAGAGGCTTGATTTCCTCGTACCACTACTCGAGGACTGAAGCTCAAAACTCTTTCAAGGAAGAAAGAGCATAGATTGGTCTAAAACCCGAAGTTCCTCTATGTCCGCGACCGACAATCTGTCAACTACCTCTTCATACAATCTAGCAGTGTAGTACTCCAGTCAAATATTTGTGCATTTAAGCACTGGACTACACAATTCATCTGTGCACGAGACGCCTGATGTAGAGCCACAAAAATAGTCATACGCCCAATAAGCAACACAATCGCATGCAACGATAAGTCGGTAATATTACTTATGGTCACTTCTGAGCTCGATCGATATGTACTAGCCTCACAGTAAAGTCCTATAAATTTCGCTATGTTATGCAGCCTCGAAGGAAATGTCTGGAAGTTGACTGGTTCCCCTCTCCTGGAGAGGCTAGTCAAAAAATATATGTCCTCTGTCATGGGCACCAGTGACTACCCCTCTAACATAAAGGCCTCTGCATTAGGATTCCAATAATCAACCAAGGCATTTAGTAGCCTAGGTTGTGTCCGCATAAAACGACATAAGAAGAACTTGAGTAGCCCACATTGCATTAAGGTGGCCACCACATTGGGGTCTTCCCCGACCAACTCACTAACCTTCTCATGCTCTCGTTCCCTCCAGTGAACATACATCCTACAAAACACCAAGTTCAAGAGGGTTAACCCTTGTTTTTTTAATTTTTTTCATTCAATAAGGGGGTCCACGCAGGCTATAATTCTAAATGTCGCGTGTACACGCGTGCAGTTTTTACTCTACCCGAATGTACACACAGCCTATCCTAAGATAGACCTAGGGTCGACCTTTTGAAGGTCGACGCCCCCCAAAAACTTGAAATCCAAAGCATAAATAAAGATTTAAATGGAAAAATGAGAGAGTTTACACTTACTTGGTTCAGACAGATGGTCATTTTGTCCACTGTAGCTCCCGGAATCACCGCTTTTATCAAAGAGGTTTTTTGGCTCCAGATTCAATTTCCAAATTAGCAATGGTGATAATGAGCTATCAGCTTCTATTTATAGACTTTTTGGCCTCTTTTTGTCACTTTTTTGGCCCCCCTTATCATTTTCTTTAAACCAAAAACCATTTAGAGTGATTCAGGAGTTGCATTGGAAGGATATGATCGGGTATCAGGAATTTTTTTTTGGAGTTTTGGGCAACTTTTGACGATCCATGGAAAAATCTCAGATGATCAACTTGAGCATGTAGGTTAGGTTTCCACCCTGACTTTTGTATCTCGTTGTCTTTATCCCTTTGCCATAGGATCGATCCCATCAGGTTGTGACACGGAACCATCATTGTTGCTTTAGAAGTGCCGCGAGTTGGTGGTAGATCTTACCGGAACATGGATGCCCTAGGTAGATCCTAGTTGCATTATGGTGTCCATGCTGTCTCTAATCACTGTAGGCTCGGGAGTCCTTGTTGTTTTTCCTGATTACGAGTTTGAGCCTCATTTGCATGATTCCTTTTCACTTTTGACCTCACCCTCGAGACTCCCAAAAGACATAACGGGTCTTCTTTTAAGACCTTTTCATACCCTCTAAACATGAAAAGATTGTCGAGCAATCTTGTGGCCTTTCACACTCATTAAACTAAAATTTAAAGTCATGTCTGTCCGGGGGTAGTTTACCCCTTTTTCTATTCGGACAGTCAACTGTACGAACAAAGGTATACTCTAAGGAACTTCATTTCTCTAGAAGATTACTTTCAGGTATCATTTTAACCCTTTTTCGGGCCTGAGGGACTAAATTTATGAAAAAGGAACCCCCACAGAGTCCATCGTTAAGCTCTTTTCAAACTCCCTAAAATTGAAAAGATCGTTGAGTGACTTTATTCTTTCACACTCGTTAAAATGGTCCAGAAGAACATTTCTGACGAAGTCCATAGTTAATCTTTTTTCAGACTCCTTAAAAATGAAAAAATGGCCAAGTGATCTTGTCTTTATCACACTAGTTAAAATGGTTTTGAATAGACATCTTGTCGGTGCTAGTTTACCCCTTTTTCGAGCCGACTAGACTACCTTCGAAAAAGTTACCCCAGTGGAGTCTCCTTTTATGTTTTTTCAAACTCTCTAAACATGAAAAATCATCGAGCTTACCTTCTCTGGGCTCGTTAAACTCACATAGAAGGACAATACCATTGTGTGTTTTATTAATCACATTTTCATACCCACATCTTTGGCCTAATGCTAGCTCCATGTTGCTCTCAATTGAACCATCTAAAGCATGCCTTATATGCAAGACCTGTAGCACTTTGCCTCTGCGTCTTCACACCTTTGGCCCCTGGAGGATTTTTCTCGAGTTTCCTTACTCTGAACATCAGTCTTGTCCCTATGGCCTAAACTAGTATGTTTGCAACACTCATTTCTCCTTTGTAACGTAATATTCTTTTATTCTTTTTCCAAAAATTATTGAAAAAGACAAAAAAAAAATCAAATATACCCCCAAAAGAGGAAGGGAAAAGTATTTTCTTTATTGGCAGCATAATGATTCGCCCTTGGATAAATCACATATGTCTGTTTGTTTGTCAAACTTTGGGAGTTAATACAACCTTAGGAAATTGTTCTCACTACATAGAGTTGTGTCCTCCTACCGTTTGGTTATTCTTCCAAACATATGGAGAGTTTGCGTTGCCTCCTGCCTCGTAAACTTATGTTAATGCCATGCTTCCTGAGTCTCATCATTTGTCGTGTTGTTGTCTAAGGGAAGTTTTTACCAAGCCTGAGTCGGCACCTCTGTAGTTTGTCTCTTTCCCTCATACCCGACCATCTTGAATGTCCAATCAAGTCTTTGTTCGAAATCGATGAAGCCTTTAGTCTGATCATCAAGATTTTCTAGTCCATGACTGACAAGCCATCAAAGACCTCTGGGTAGTGAATTCGTACACTCATATTACACTCCTACCCAAGTTTTGAATATTTTGAAGTTGTTGCTCGAGCTCTGAAGACCTCATCTCTAGCCATCAGGCCTTAGCAGCTTCTAAGAATATGGATACTCTACATGAATATCTTTTTGATTTTGAGATGTATCTCCATTGTGTATTGCTCATGGCTACACTTTATATAGTTATATGACATGGATCTACAGTGTATTTGATTGGTATCCATGATTTCATTTTATCCCGAGCATGGGTATGCCCGCCTCAGTGAGACAATTGTTATTCTTTGCAGACGACACCTCTCGATTTCTGGTCCCGGGGCTCACTTGTTCGGCACATTGGTGAATATTGTTAATGTATTTCGGCCATCAGATGCTCTTCTGACCTCACACATTAGGGGGCATATGTTATAACCCTAATTTTCACCCGACATGCTTACCTGGCATCAAGCCATCTCACATTCCTTCTTTGTCAAAACATTATTGAACAACTCTTCTTAAAAACACTTTTTATAAAGGCCCACATGCCCTGCTCCATTACTACACACGTGTACATGCTAGTTGACCCAAGACAACCCGTGTGTACCTACAAAAGCACGAAAAAAGGAAAGTTGTTGATGAAACACACATCTTTGGGTGAGATAACTAAACCTTTCGGCCATGCATGGCCGAGGGTTTGACCAAATACATAGCTTCTTCTAGCCTATAAAATAAGGGGTAGGGGTCCCATTTGGAAGAGGAGAATCATAGTAAAGAAACTATACCCGATTGTGCATTCCCTTTGTCCCAACCCTTTAGCCATCCTTGTGCAAAGAGAAAGATAGAGAAAATAAGTTGGAGGAAAATTGAAGAGGAGCCCAGGACCAGGTTCGTGGAGCAGTGGCCAACTTCATCATTGTAAGTTGATTTGTTGAAGTTAATAATAAAGAAGCACTTTTCCCATCCCACCATATGAGGTTTTCATGGTTTATTGCATACATGTTTATTGAATCTCTAACCCATTAATCTATATATCAAATGCATGTGGAGTTCTTTGTTTGTCTTGTGTGAATGCAGGTCAGCCTTGGGAGGAGAGATACAATCAAAGAGAGATCAAGTGTGAAGAAGGATCGATATTAAACACCCGAAATAAGGTATGCTCACTTGATCTTCTTAACTACGTATTTGCTTAAGAATAATGGGGATTAGGTCCAAGATGACAGTAGAAAGTGGGAATCTTTAGGTCTTTTCTACATGCATAATAAAACCCTAAGTGCTAGTCCGTAGGGGGATTTCCCACTCACAATAGGTACCTAGGGTAAACCCTAAAATATTCAAGGCACGAGATCTTTCAACAATAGGTCTCAAATCCATTACAACAATATACTTGTTATGAGATCAACATGTCACTTGCGGTAAATGAACCTGGGTGGGGAGAATAACAATTATTCATCCCAATGCCCAAAGGGGTTAGACCCAATGGTGGAAAGTGAGGAGTTCTTCACTGTTGGGAAAGGTTCAATTCCCATGGCGGTCTATCCTGGAGTCATGGGGGAACCTTGAGGTAGTGGTCGAATGTGTGGTTGCACCCATAGATATTATATTAAATAGTATCGTGACTCATGCACACATAAGTGGATCAAAGGCCACCCCCATTTCCTTCAAATTTATGCCTAAAAGGGGTTGGATTCAATGGTGGAAAGTGAGGATTTTTTCACTATTGAGAAAGGTTCAATTCCCATGAGGGCCTATCCTAAATCCATGGGGGAACCTTGAGGTAGTGGTTGAATGTGTGGTTGCACCCAGAGATATCATATTAAATGATATCGTGACCCATGCACATATAAGTGGATCAAAGCCCACCACCATGTCCTTAAAAAAAAATTATGGGGAGGCACGAGTGGGGGGATCTTTCTTGATCCTGATGGATCTAAGAAACTAGCATTTTCATGTTGATTGGGCCATGCTACAAACAATTGGGTTGAGTCCCTTTATTTATTCATGGGTCTCTGACTAGCCAAGAAGGAACAAATAAAATCTCTAGTAGACTTGGGATATTCTAAAATTGTCATCAAATCCACCAGGGATCATTGCAGCAAAGTAATAGGAAAGGACAAATGCACATTTCTATGTATTTTTCAAAAGATGGAAAATTTCGACGAAATCCACACCTATCAAATTCTAAGGGGAAATAACATGAGAGCCATTGAATTAGAAAATAAATCCTCCCTTCTTAGGATTGGAATTTTATGCCTAAATTGTGAAGAAACCTTGTTCTACCCACCATAAACTTGGATTACATGACTACAAACTCATTCATTATGTTTCTAGAAAAACTATACGAATTTAATTTTTTTCCAAACCCTTTGATTTATTGAATGTAATAATAACTCATGTCCTCTCCCTCCCTCTCGAGCTACCAAGTGCCCCCACAATCTCTCCAACTTTATTCCTCATGTGTACGATTTCCCTTCAATCTAATCCTCCCTATCTCTCCCACTATCAATCCTCCCTAATTATCATTATTGTTGGATGTAGGATTTCCCTTCCCTGTGTGGAGATGGTCTCTTGTAGCTAATTATTTGGGTTGGCCTTGGATCAGGTTTGTGTTATGGGTTTTTCCTCATGGAATTCTAGGACATTTTGAGGTAGCGGTAGGAGGACCTCTTTGCTCTTCTTCACAAGCTCTAGGTTATTTCAGTCTCGATTCATCTTCATTTCCTCAGATAGTTTTTTCTCCTTTCAGTGACCTCTGAGAAGCATTTGCTTTCCCAAGGTGAGTTCATTTTCCCAACAATCCATCTTGTTTAAAATTTTCATCTTCTCTTCCTCTGGTTATCAATCTCTCAGGCATGCTATCATTTCCACGGGTATCATACCCCCCAACCTATTATTTACTTCTATATTATTTGGTTTTCATGTAGTTGTTGGTAATAATATGTCTACTATATAACGCATCCCCATGTGGCACAAGGGTTCTCCTAGGAATACTATTGTGGATGAATTTATCCCTCGTTTTCTCAGTAAACAAATAAATTAGCTGGAAAAAATATCTCATCTCCCTTAGATATTCTCAAACAAAAATTAATGACACAAAAGACAAGGAGATGCGGCGTATATTCCAAACACATGCCAACCAAAGTGAAGAAATGGATAAATTGAGAAAGGAAAACCAACTTCTCAGGCATTGTCTCATAGGTCAAATCACCCAAAGTTCAATAGGCTCCAGCAACGAAGCAATGTCGACCACTATTCAACAAGAAGCAAGAAATTTAACTCAGGATGACAACACTCAAGGATTAATAGACTTTGAATTAAAACTACAGTCTTCTTCTTTCTATGCAATGTAAGTTTCAGTTTGTTCAAGGTTCCTTTATCAAGATTTATACCAGTAAACATAGTAGAAGTGGGAAAAATTTTAAGTTGGACCCTTTCCTCTTACATAAGGAAGTTAATTTTGTCTATCTTTTTTATATTAAAAGCTCTATTGAACCTCTATAATTTTTTGTTTCTCTTCTTGAAAACAATGTTTTTTTAATATAAAAATAGTCATTCTTGTAAGAAAAACATCCATTCCTCCCAACCACCCAAGTTAAGCCCAATTGAATTTTTTTATACAAATCTTGGGGAAAACCCACAAGTACTTCCCCTCATTTCAACGATGGTACCCAAGGTAAACCATAGAATATTCAAGACACAAGTCCTATCAACAACAAGGCTGAAATCCATTACAATAATATACTCGTTACGTGTTCAACATGTCACTGTCAAGAATTGAACCTAGGTGGGGAGGATAACAACCGTTCCTCCTAACCACCCAAGCTAAACCCAATTGAAAAACTTGAAATTTACTTAAAATATGCAATTTTAGAATTTACAACGCACAACCTTGATGTTATGTGAACTTTTTAAATCTAAATATGCATCCTCAAACTTTACAACCTTGATGTTAGGTTAAATTATGCATCCATAAAATTTACAACAGTGATGCAAACTTGTGAAGTCTAAAAGTGCATCTCAAACATTACAACCTTGATATAATGCAAAGTTATGATGTTATGAAATTTGTAAAGTCAAAATATGTGTATTCAATTGTGAAATTATGCAAACTTGTAAAGCCTAAATACACATCCTCAAACTTTGAAATCATGATGTCATGCAAACTTGTAAAATCCAAATATGCATCCTTCAAATTTCACAACCATGATGTTATGAAAACTTGTTTAATCCAAATATGCACCCCTAAACTTCACAACTTTAATATTATGTAAACTTGTTATATACAAAAATACTTCCTCAAATTTCACAACCTTGAGATTATATAAACTTGTATCTGTTGGAAGGTTTACAATTGAGAGTAAGCTTGTCATTGATGACAAGAACAACGATGGTAAGAACAGTGATAATGGAAGAGGAGGAGCAACAGTGAACATTGGATCTTATTCAGAATCCCCTATGACCATCAGATATGAATTCAGAGAGGAGTAGCACGCAGTAGACGAGAATAGATCTCGGGCGTCCGATATAAGTGTGGGGTACATCCATTTTTGGATCAGGGAGGACCTGCACGTTCATTACACGGTGAAGTGGCGAAATCGTGAAGCAGCGAAATCACGAAGCAGCAAAATCACGAAGGTGGACAAAATCGTGAAGCGACGAAATCATGAAGATGCGAGATCACGAAAAGATCAAGACTGTCAGATCACCAAGAACGAGGACCGTTGATCTGAGTTCCATCTCGAAGCTTCGCCTATTGCGACTTGGAGTGACGAGAATCTCCATCTAAGGATCAGTGAGATGCGATATCATGAAAATATCAGGACCGTCAGATCACCAAGAATGAGGACCATTGATCTGAGCTCCATCTTAGAGCTTCGCCTATCGCGACTTGGAGTGACAACAACCCACATCTAAGGAACCGTGAGATGCGAGATCACAAAAATATCAGGACCGTTAGATCACCTAGAACGTGGACCGTCGATCTAAGCTCCATCGCAGAGTTTCACCTATCACAACTTGGAGTGACGAGAGCCTCCATCCAAGGAATAGGGAGATGCGAGATCACGAAAATATCTGGATCGTTGATTCATCGAGATCGTGGACCGTCAATCAAGGTCGATGAAGATCATGAGTTCACAGTTCCTTTTAGCGTAGACAGTGGTCACTGCCTATGGTCACATGGAGGAAGGACCTAGTGCAGATAAGCTCCACCTCATAATTTCGAGGATCGCGTCTGGTACGAATGTCAAAATATCGAAAAGGTGAAATGTCACTGTAATCCAATGGTGCAAATGAAACTAAAGGAGATTGGAGGGCTATTGTTGCACGTCACAATGTAATTTCCAGAAACCACTGATGGTTTCTGCCAGAGGAATCGAAGACACTTCAGGGTGATTGACAGAGGAGATGAAGAGTCTCTAGGAATCTTCAAGAGGGATGAAGATGCTCATGGAGTCGATTGACAACTAGCTGAGCATTGAAGCTTGTAACTGGAGTAGAGAAGGTGAGCTCATCTGTCACAGAGAAGACGAAGAGTCTCAACTACCAGAGAGGCTGAGGAATCTCAGCTTAACATACAATGATGTTGAACGAGTGGAAAAACGACCAGAGAAGCTGAAGAGTCATGATGATGATCAGACAGAGCACTCGAGTTGTGGAGGATATCAGTGCAGTATGAGTATGCAGAGGTATTGCATGAATTGCATGCACAAGGTGCACAAAATCTATAAATACACAGTACAGAGAAGAGATAGGGTTGATGTTGTTGCTGAAGTTGCTATGGATGTTGTTGTTGAAGGTGATTCATGCATGAATAAGGATCAGAGTGCAGTAGCTGAAAAGAACATAAGAAGAACTGTACAACGAATGGACATGGTGCACAGAGCATAAAAAGAAGAAGAATATAATGGGCAGCAAATGCATGCTGGAAGACAGTGAGTAAGTCTGAGTAGCAAAAATCTTGCAGAACAGTGATGAGACTGGTAAGTTGTTATTGAACACTATATCACTATAATAGGTTTCAGTATTTCATATTCATAATCCAGGGTGGTTGGGAGGTTCTAGGGAGGACTGGTGTCCTCAAAGATTCAAGTGGGATCCTTAACATAGGGAGTTGGTGCTTCCTTCTAGTTGGTGCTAGAGAAACCAGGGAGTTGTTGCTTCCTTCTAGTTGGTGCTAGAGAAACCATGGAGTTGGTGCTTCCTTCTAGTTGGTGCTAGAGAAACCAGGGAATTGGTGCTTCCTTCTAGTGGGTGCTAGAGAAAAACAGGGAGTTGGTGCTTCCTTCTAGTGGGTGCTAGAGAAAAACAGAGAGTTGGTGCTCCCAGCAAGTTGCAGCTTCCAAAACAGAGGTTGTAGCCTCACAATGAGTTGGTGCTCAAATGTATGATAATGTAAAGAATGTAAATAATACTTATCATATAAAGAAGAAGAGGTTTTTACCCTGTCTGGGTTTCCTTGGGAAATATATGTCTCTGTGTTTCTCATATATATGACTGATGCCGAATGTGCCATTGTTCATTTCCCTGCATTATTGTGATCATCATTGAGTGCCTTGTAAATATTTTAAAAGAAGCATAATTGTTTAAGCATGGTAACAACAGATTCACCCCCCCTCTCAGTTGTCCAACAGTATCAAACTTGTCAGGTCCAAATGTGTATCCTCAAACTTCATAATGTTGACATTATGAAAACTTGTGAAATCTAAATATACATCCTCAAACTTTTCAACTTTGTTATGTGCAATTTTGTGAAGTTCAAATATGTATGATCAAGATTCTAACCTAAAGTTATGTAAATTTATCCAAGTGTGTAGGTTTTCACAGTTAGTCATTCTGATGTCAAAATTTCTAGAAATAAATAGTGTAAGAGATTATTATTTGTCCAACGTTTTGAGTGGACATTCCACCCATCGTCAAGGACACATAACGCTGAAAGTGATAGTAGAAAAGACTGTTGGGTTGAAAATTTATATAATGAATATAATGGATAATCGGTTTGAAAAAGAGTAAAAAAAATCCAAATGAGCATTGTGAAATATGATTAAATTAGTCAAATATTCGTTGGAAAAATTAATAAAATATATGATGGGATGAATAGAGGAGGAGAGAAAATTAAAATAAATTATTAAAATAGACAAATAGCCACGAGTAAAAATGAAAAAAGGGGGCATAAATAAATGAACAAGAATTTAAATTAAAAGGATAAAATATTCAAATAAATAGGGAGAGGAATAATAGAATAAAAAGATAAATGTAGAGAAAATTTAAAATGATTAAAAGGGGAGTCAAAGAGCCGAGAGAAAATAAAGAGGAGGGGACTACATAAAGGAAATATATTTTTAATAAGAGGAAAAGTCTAGGATGGAATAAAATAAGGCAATAAAAGTAAAAAGGGATAAAAATCAAGGGCGAAGAACGAAATCCAAACATAATTAAATTATTTTAACGATTATGAAAATTTAACCAGAAGTCAAGAAAGGGTAAAAATTAGATGATGAATGAGGGGTTTCTAGGATTAGCTAAGTTTGTATCCATCGTCATGATTGAAATTATTAGATTTTTTTTCAATTTCCAACACTTCATGAATGATTTGAAATGAGTGAAACATTGTAGACGCAAGAATTCTAGTTTGGTCAAAGTAGATAAGGTGTTGTTGATAAAAACTTTGGTCGCCTCTATTTTCCTTCTCCTGGAATAATAAAAAAATTGACATCAGAAGAAAATTTTTTAAATGATTATAACTTCATGGTGTCGTCCTCAGTCACAACTTCGTCGCACATTTCGTAGATTCAAAATCAGATTCCATATGCTCAAGATATCTAGGTTTTTATCCAACCACACAGAAAACACTTGTTCCATGTGCAACACAACTAATTGTTTTTGGAATTCTTAGAACAATGCCCAATTCTTGGAAACATGCTTACTTTATTGAAACCTTGTCATTTTCTTGGAACTACAACACTCTACCTCTCATATCCATCTCCTATTCTCCATACTTAGAAATTTTTTAAGTTCTTCACACTCTTCACTTCACCTCTTTTCCACACTTAGAATTTTTTTTAAATATTCCTCTCCCCTCTTATACTAAATCTATATGTTTATTCAATTTCTTGTTTCTCATTCCCCGCTCTACCACTCTACTCTCACACTCTTTTATACTTAGAATATTTAACTCATTCTCTCTCTTCTATTCCCCTCTTTCTCATTTCCATACTTAGTTTTATTTATATTCCTCGCATATCCCTTTCTCCTACACTCTACTATACTCAGCCATATTTTTTTAGGTGTTTCCCCCTCTCTCAAAATTATTTTACACTTAGTTTTATTCCCTTTCACCATCACTTATCTCTCCTCTCTGCCCTGCAGGATTGGGGTCCCTTCCCAATTCCCCCATTTCACCCTCACCTCACCTACCTCTGAACCCGATATAGTTTCAACACTTAACTTTTTCCCATCCCCTTCACTCCACTCCCCTCTTCCCTCACCTCCATTGATTCACAAACACATCGGGTTCACACACCTTTATCTCTCCACACCCCCTTAATCCCAGTTCCCTCACTCTTCGTACTCCTATACTTTGCTAAATTTCATAACTCCCTTTCCCTTTTGACTATTAACCAATTACTTAATGACATGTGGCGATGAATGGGACCATGAAACGTGGTGACAAATGGGACCATGACACATGTAAACCGATGAACTATGACATGTGTTGACCAATCATTGGATGACATGTGGTAGAAAATGAATTCATGATACATGGCATCCTATGGAAGCATATCACACTATGATACATGGTGTTGACTGGCCACTTGGTGGATGATGACTGGGCAGTCAAAATATTTAATTAATTCATGAATTTTCTAAGGTCGAATCTCCGTTTTCCAAAGTATCCATATGCTTCACATGAAAGGAATGGATCCTGTTTATTTATAAACACTTAAAAATTAATGCCAAAAATGCATGTGGGATATCTATTATTAAGGAAAAGACAAATATTAAATGGAAAAGTAGAATTTGAATGAAGGGATAAGATTAACCCATTAGTTTGATGAACGACCATTGAGCAACAAACTTATGGAGGTCGCATCTTGAGATTTGGGTATCGGTTTTCAACAAAATATACCTAGTTGGAAATTTAATTCAACGAGGAAGATGATGGAATAGGTTTCAAGTGGTGAAATGGGATACAAATCTCCCAGAAATTAAAAGAACAATCTACTTAGTTTCCATGGTTCGGTGATAAATATTCTCGATACCTCAACTTAATGAGCTTATATCTTGAGATACAGAACTCTAAATTGCATTGAGAAAGACTTTTTGGAAAGATGGGATGATGAATAATGCATCTAAATTGGTTTCCATAGATAATAATTCGAATATCACACCCATAAAAGTAAAATACAAACCTCTCTTTAAAAATGCAGCCAATTAAAATTTTTAAAATAAAAGTTTATTAAAAAAATACTTTTATTAAATACGAAAAAGGGCCCACTTCAAGGAACAAATGTCAATTATACTAATTAATTAATGAGGCTTCAATGAGACATTAATTTAAGTGATTAATTTAAGAGGAAAAGCGTATGGAAAATTCAAGAAGAGAAAACCCTAACTACCTTAAGAAGTTAGAAGAGTATATTTTAAAAAGTAAGAGAAGACTTCATCAAAGGGTTAGAAGTGTTGGGTTGTTATATTCTTTGCAGTGAAATTTGAAGTTCGAGGTGGATCGACTAGGTATAGTCAAATTTGAATAAATCAACAACAAGTCGAATAGTTCGACTCACAAGAGGTTGACAGGTGGGTGCATGGAAACAGACAGAAGACCGAATGGAGGTCGATTGGTAATCGACTGGTAAATCGACTTAGAGTTGACTGTAACAGAATCCAAAGATTTGTAGGATTTGTAGCCAATGATCCGTGTGGATTTGTAACCTTTTTTGGGCACCTTTATTTAGGGTTTTACATATTTTAAAGCTTATAAATAAGGCGTGTTGTAATGTTGTAACAAATAATACTAATCTTTAAAGAAATCGTTTAGAGGTTGTTGGTCATGTAGATGTAAGCCGAATTGGCTACAGTGTTGTTCTTGTATAAATCAAGAAGGTATTATGTTGATTGTGTCTTATATGTATACCAATGTTAGGCATGTCACCTTTTAATCTGAAGTAATAAGACAATAAGAGAGTAAAACGCTCAAGGAATGTCGGTTTTCCTAGTTCAGTTTCCAGGGTGAAAATCTTTGTGCATTGTGTGCTTGCTTTGTCATTTACTAATATTTCTTCCTCTCTTATGCTAGGTTTAGTGTGGAAGTGTTATTCATTTCCTAACATGTGGTATCAGAGCTTGGTTCAATAACCTTGGATATAAGCTAAACCCTAAGTACAGTAAGAGTCGTAAGTAGCTTGAGGATAGAGATCGAAAAATTCAATAGCCATAATTTTGAGATTTGGAATCTTAAAATTGAAAATCTCCTTGTAGATCAAGAACAATGGGCAAAAGTTTATCCAGATACCATCTCGATAGGTATGCCAAGGGAAGACTGGGAGAAAATTGACAGAAGGGAAAGGAGTATGATTCGACTTTGTCTTGCAAATTTGGTACTATTGAATGTATCGAGTGAAGATTCGGCCAAGAAAATGTGGGATGAGTTGGGGAGCTTGTACGAGTCAAAATCCCTAGTAAACAAGTTGTTCCTTAGGAAGAATTTATATCTTCTAAAGATGAGTGAGGGAATTTTGATGACTAAGAATTTAAATGTGTTTAATACCATTAAAATCTAGTTATATTCTATGGATATTAAAATCATTGAGGATGAGAAATGTGTTAGCCAATTATGTTCTTTTCCAGACTCCCGGAATATATTATTCATGGCTATAGGGAGGAATTCAACTGCATTAGCGCTAGAAGACATGGTTTCATCTCTACTGTCAGAATAAATGAGAAGGAAGAAAATGGAAGGATCGACCAAAGATGCATTAGCAGTGAGAGCTCTATCGATCGACAAATATAAAGTAAAATTCTCCGGTAGAAAGTCTAATTCGAAGGGTAGATCTAAATCCCCGGTTCAGTCGACAACAAGAAGATGTTGTAAATGTGATAAATTTGGGCATTACAAAGGGGACTGCAAGTCAAAGGAAACATAATCTAGTACAAGATCTGATGAGAATCAGTCAACTGAGAGAAAGATGACTCCAGATAAGGGAGGTGATATGTACCTAGAATCGATCAGTACAAAGTAATATCAATATGTTTGGTTGATCAAATTAGAAGAATCATATCCTATGACACCACATATAGAATGGTTATGTGAATATGAATAATATGAACGAGGAGATGTGTTCTTGGGGGAAGACTTGACAACCAAAATTGTCATACAAGGAAGAGTTTGACTGACACTGCAGGATGGGAAGAGTAGAACTCTTCTAGGTGTGATACACATTTCAAGTTTGGAAATAAACCTAATATATGTTATCAAGATGAGTGATGGAGGGGTGATAACTCAATTTCATAAGGATATGTGCAAAAAGGTCAGAGGTACGATGATCTTAATGAAAGGAGTTTGGATTGGAACCCTATACAAGTTATTAGGGAATGTCGACTCGATTGGATGCAACAAAATCATTGTTCCTGAAGTTTAATCAACTTCGAATCAACTTGACTCGACTTGGGATGAGTCCATTCAACCCAACTCAAAAAGTCCTCATCAAAATCAACCGACCATGTTATAGCATGAGAGGATGGAACATATTGGAGAAAAAGGACTTCGAGCTATGCATAAGGTATGGTATAATATTTTCCTAAATTTCATTTAGAAGTCAAATTTTGTAAACATTGTATATATGGAAAACAAAGTCGAGTGAGGTTCCCATATGGAGCGACAAGGGAACAGGGGATTCTAGAACTGGTTCATAGTGATGTGTTTGGCCCTGTTTCAGTGCCTTCACTTGGTGGATATGTCTCCTTCATAGATAATTTTTCTAGGAAAACATGGATATATTTCCTGAGGAAGAAAATAAAGATTTTCGAGAAATTCAAATATTTTAAATCTCTTGTATAAAACTAGACAGATAAGAATATTAAGGTGTTGAGAATTGAAAACAATGGTGAATTATGTGGAAAGGAATTTGATCAGTTCTGCAAGCACTGTGGCATAGCATGCCAAAATACCACACCATATACCCCACAAAAAAATGGAGTTGCTGAGAGAATGAACATAACATTGATGGACAAGGAAAGGAGCATGCTTGATGGTGCTAGGCTCACACAAGAATTATGGGCAGAGGAAGTTGACACTGCAAAATATCTAGTGAATATGTCCCCTTCATCGACTCTAGTCGACATGACTCCACATGAGGTATGGTATGGTAAGAAGCCTTCAATTTCACATCTCAAATTATTTGGCTATGATGTATTTGTGCAGTCTCCCAAGGAAAAGAGGAGAAAGATGGACAAGAAGGCAGGAAAGTGTATTTTCATTGATACAAACAAGAAATGAAATGATATAAGCTATAGGATCTTACATCAAGGAAAAAAATGTACAATCGATATGTGGTCTTCAGATAAGTCAGAAGGAATTTTGAGTCTGAAGTGATGGTTCAAATAGGGAATAATCCAGAGAAGGTGTGGTTTTAACTGAGGAATGAAGAAGTTGATTCAGATGAGTCGATTGAATCAGATGAAGAGGTGGAGAAATTGACTCCGGTTGTAAGGAGGTCATAACAAGTAAGAAACCCAATAGAAAGGTATATTCCACCCAAATTTCATTCTGCATTTGTGTTAACTTCCAATGATGAAGATCCCAAGTTGGTCGAAGATGCAGTCGACTCAATAGAGGGAAAACTCTGGAAGGACACCATGGTCGAAGAGATGGAATCCTTTCATAAGAATGATACATGGGATCTACTTGAACTACCTAGTGGAATAAATATTGTTGGAAGCAAGTGGGTATTCAAAAATAAAATGAACATTGTAGGACAAGTTGATAAATTCAAAGCTCGACCGGTAGCGAAAGGATATTCCCAAGTCGAAGGAGTCCACTTCGGTGATATTTTTTCCCCTGTTGAAAAAATAAATTCTATTAGAGTACTAATGTATTTGGCTGCAACATTTGATATGAAAATAGAACATATGGATGTAAAGACAACGTTCCTACATGGGGACCTAGAAGAATAGCTCTACATGAAACAACCTAAAGGATTTGTAGTAAGGGGAAAGAAATATTTAGTGTGCAAATTGAAAAGATCCCTTTATGGTCTAAATAAATCACCAAGGATGTGGTACCAAAATTTTGACATGTACATCCTTAGTTTGGGATTTGTGAGAAGTAAAGTTGATCACTGCATGTATTCCAAAGAATAAGGTCAGTGATATGTAGTATTGCATGTCGACGACATGTTGTTGATTGGAAACAACATGAATGCAATAAAGGAGGTGAAGAAGCAATTATCCTCCAAGTTCAACATGAAGGATCTTGGTGCAATGAATTTCATTCTAAGAATCGGGATCAAGAGAGATCGAGAAACTAGAAATCTCTGGTTGAACCAAAAGAAGTATATTGAAAAAATATTGAAACGTTTCAACATGCAGGATTTCAAACTTGTGAAGGTGCCAATTCCTATGGTAGAAAGGCTAACTATTGAACAATTCCCAACGACACAGGAGGAAATAAAGGACATGGCATGTGTTCCCTATGCAAGTTTTGTTGGAAGTATATTGTATGTGATGGTTTTCACTCGGCCAGACATTGTCCATGCATTGGAGTGTTGATTAGATACATGAAGACACCTGGAAATGAGCACTCGATAATTGTCAAGAGAGTATTCATGTATTTGTGTCGCACAAAAGACTATGATATATGCTACCAAGGAAAACCTAGAACTGACAGTGAATTAAATGTACATGGCTTTGTCAAAGTTGAATGGGATAGAAATATGGATTTTAGAAGGTCGACCAATCGATATGTGTTCAATATGTTCAGTGGAGCAATCAACTAGATGAGTAAGCGACAGTCGATCGTATCCTTGTCAACAATAGAAGTTGAATACATGGAAACCACTCATGTATGCAAAGAAGAAGTATGGATGCAAAGGTTGTGTTCAAGATTCAGGTTTTAGAAAAGAGCTATGAAGATAAGTTGCAATAGTGAAATCACAATATTTATAGGAAAGAACCCAACTTATCATTCCAAGACTAAGCACATTGATGTACAATACCATTTCGTGAGAGACATGGTGGAAAGAAACAAGGTGTTGTTGGAGAAAGTAGACACATTGGAAAACATAGCAGACTCTTTGACCAATTTTGTGAGTGTTGTGAAGTTCTCTTGGTGCAGAGAGGCAATGAGAATTGTTGCCCTGGGTCTGTGAACGAGTGTTACGACATCTCTAGTTTTAGCAAAGAAGACAACAAGTGGGAGAATGTTGGGCTATTATATTTTTTGCAGTGAAAGTCAAAGGTCGAGTTGGATCGACCGAGTAAAGTAGAAATCAAAGAAATCGAAAACAAGTCGAAGAGGTCAACCGACAAGAGGCCGATAGGCAAGCGCATGGCAACCGACTGAAGACCGAATGGAGGTCAACTGGAAATCGACTGGTAAACTGACTTAGAGTCGAATATAAAAGAATCCTGATATTTGAGGGATTTGTAGCCAATGATCTGCGTGGATATGTAATCATTTATGGGTTCCTTTCTTTATGGTTTTACCTATTTTAAATCTTATAAATAAGGTATGTTGTAATGTTGTAAAAGCTAATCTTTCAAGAAATCGTTTAGAGGTCATTGGTCATGTAGATGTAAGTTGAATTGGCTACAGGGCTATTCTTATGTAAATCAAGAAGGTATGATGTTGATTGTGTCTTAGGTGTAGACCAATATTAGGCACGTAACTTTTTATTCTGAAGGAATAAGACAACAAGAGATAAAAACGCATAAGGAATGTTGGTTTTCCTGATTGGATTTCCAGGGTAAAAATATTTTTGTATTATGTGCTTTCTTTGTCATTTACCAATCTCTCTTCCTCTCTGTTGCTAGGTTTAGTGTGGAAGTCTTCCTCATTTCCTAAAAATAAGTGGTCAATCGGAAGATCAAAATAGAATATTCCAACCATCAACATGCAGCCAAACTTCTGATCATCAAACATAGATCTCCATCTTCTCCATTCTTCTACACTATTTTTTCAAGGCCTTATGCCTTTATTTCTGAACCAAGTATAAGGTTGAGTCTTGGGTGTCTTTCTTGTATTCTTCCAAGACTTATTATCTATAATATCATGGAGTATTTACAACCATATATGTGACTATCAGGTGTAATCCAGGATTGTCTATTGGATTCATGGATATTGAGTCTTGTGTTTGGAAAGCTTCATTTCTGAACATTTAATCAATTGGTTTATTGAGATGTTTTGTATTGTTGAATATCCTTTATGAATAAAACTCCACAGATAACTATTTTTAGGCGTTTCTCTAATGATTTCTTAGATCTATGGATTTTCTAGTGTGATATTTTGGGAGTTTTCCCATCAAATGCTTCCAGTTATGAATGCAAAACTCATTTAAAGTTCTTTGAAATTATCAAAGCTATTTCCTCCTTATTCTTGTGAGAAGATATGGATGTATCCTCTACTTGTATGTGAATTAGAGGGTTGTATAAATGATATTGAGTATACATATATTTTGATATAGAATACTTTCTTCAATCTTATATTGTTAAGAAATTACTTATTGCACAAAAAGATCATATTTGGTTATCAATAACCATTCCATGTACAAATCAAAAAAATAAAGATTTGGGGTTTATTGTCTAGCATTCTCCTTAATCCAACATATTCGAGATATATATTTCAAACAAAGAGGAGTACCACCTATATAAAAATTTAGGGGGGTTAATATCCTCATGAGGTTGTTTTTTGGACCTTAATAGATCTAGATATTAGCATTTTTGTCGACCATACTAGGGAATGATTTGTTTTCGAGAAATCTGATACTTTGTTTTTGAATCAAATATTATTAGGAAAATAAATGATACCTGGTTGAAGTTTTGAAAGAAAATATATATAAATTGATTCAAAATGAATTGGGTTTTTGAAAACCTTGTTCAAGGAGCATTAGGTGGATATGAAGACATATTGTTGAAGTTTCAGTCACAAATCATACGTGACAACTTCCATAGAACCAAAGAACCATCCAATATTTGGGAGGATGATTTGCCTGGTGACTCCATCATCGAAACTCTAGATTTTAAAGAAAGATGCCCAAGTGACTTCACTCAAAAGATTCCAAAATTTCAAGAAGATCAATATGAATACTCCTCCGAGGAATTTATTTCATGTTATGAATATATTTTTCCTTCTCCACCAGTCCCAACAAGAGTTGTCCAACATACAATAAAGGGAGAGGGTATCCAAGGAAAGAAATGGTTGCATAGAATTCCACTCAATTTGCAAGGAGAAGTTCATTCCTTGCCAGATATTTCCATGGACAAGTTTCCCATATTCTTTAGGAATACTTTAGAGGATGCATAGAAACATTTGATTACATTTCATAGTTCTTGTGAGATTTATAATGTGGCTGGAAATGATGTTGCATTCCAACTTTTCATCTTAACTCTAAAGGAAAATGCTAGTGAATGGTTTTATTCATTTCCGCCTGGAACCATCACCAGTTGGGATGTACTAGAAAAAAATTTCATGGAAAAATAGAGTTTTAAATGTGCATAAAAATATTGAAAATAAGCTTTCAAGCCAAGAAGGGAAAAACAAAGTTTAACAAAAAATCATGGAAAATGGGTAGAACAAGGGCTAAGGACACTCAATCAGTCAAAAACAAGGTTAAGGACTAACACTGGCTCCTTCTAGGGATAAAGTTTCATGATGAAACTTTAAGAACTTACTGACCAATGCCTTTACAACCCTCATCATCATCAACTTTTACTGTAATTATTTCTCTGTCTAGCCATTCCTTTATTTCCAATCCAAAAATAACAACCACAAAACTGCAAGTAGTCCTTCCATTGGGCTATGGATTCCTTATCCTTACATACTGAAAACTTGACACTACTCTCATACTGTAAATTGATCTTCAAACTGAAACCAACATGCTTAAAAATAAATCTTATTTATGTACAAATCCTACACAAATAACCAATCAGTTCCTTGATCAGGTCACATCAAACTTCCAATGCAGCCATGAAAGAATTTGACTGACAAGATGGTCTTCTTCCTTGCAAGTAAATAAGAAAATGTAGAAAAACTGAGATGTTTGTCATAAAAAATGAATGGGCAACCCATACTTACAGTTGCAGTTTGATTTAATTCCAAATGCTGCAAAATTTTGAACCTTTGGAAACACTAACTCCATGTAGATGACTATTGGATCATATATAATATGACAAAATTCCAGGTGATGAAAAAAACCAAACTTCTCCCCTGCAATTTCTGTTGTATTTGTGAGACCATAATCCACTTGATTAGCTTGAAACAACACATGAACATCACTTGTTTTATGACAGTGAACAACAACATCTTGGATAAGTTTATTTCCTTCATCTATTTCTCCAACATCAGATTCATACTCATAAAAAATAGGCTCACTGTTGCACAGGTCAATGAATGATGATGTGAAATTCTTCTCTTCTCCATTTTCATATTCATTATACACAGGTTGACTATAAAAAAATTCTGAATTTTGAAATTCACAAAATTTTGTTTCATTATGCTCTTCAAAGAAAGGACACAAATGAACAACATGGTCTTTTGGAACAAAAATTTCATTATGACAACAGCTTCTAGAACCATCCAATAAATTTGTTGTCATACTATCTATGAAACTATCATCAACAACATCTTGAAAAACTTCTCCTTGAAAACAAGAATGAGAAAAAGTTTCATGAATGATCAAATATTCTTCATCATGATAGGATGGAGACTTTTGATTGATTTCGACTGGCAATGATAAAAAAAATTGTTCACAATCAATATAATCTTCAAGAATTTCTTCACTAAAATATTTCCCTTCAAAAATATTTCCAACAACAAATTCTTCATGAAGAGACCCATTCAAATGGCCATCAAAATTGTTAGGAGCATTATGAGAACATTCCAAAATATCTTCATTGATCTCATCACTAAAGATCTGCTGAAAATTTTTGCTAAGAGATTTAAATTTCTCACAACAATCATTCAAGAGGCATTCGACAGGATAAATCCTCTTACAAAATGAATGAAAAGTAGAATTGAAATCATTTAATGATGAAATACCGAAAACAGGAAGAGATCGGTACCATCGTCTCGCCTCTCCTTCCAAGGAGTACATAAACATATTCAACAATACATATTCATGATGAATATCAAGTTGGTCAATGTATTGATGAAAATCAATCAAGTGTTGTGCATGATGATTGTTATTATCTCCTATGAACCTTGGAAGGTAGTCTCCCCATTCATTCATAGTAGGCATAACATTTGGAAAACCAGGAATACCAGAGAAATCAAATGGAGAAAATTGATGAGCCAAAATGGCTTCCATAGCCTTCGACATCTTGGATCGATGGAGTTGCCAATGGATTCTTCCTTCATGGAGTCGCTAGGTGAATGATATGGTCAAAAAAATTGTCCAACTCTTGTTCACCATCAAGATATAGAATTGATCATTGTCGTTCTTCCCGAAGAAAATATATTTGCTCCTTCATCCCCGACAACGGTGCCAAAAGATGTCAGTCCCTAAAGTTGCACTTGAATGTGAGAGGGAAAGCTAGGGAATCATCAATTATTGCAATGGTATTTACGAAGGGTTTTCTAAATAGGTTTTTGGAAAATGGTTGAAAGTTGGCTCAAGGATTCAATAAAATATATAACTCAATGTAAAAGAAAGTAAACATCCCATTGTCTTAGTAAATGACAGACATTTTAACATATCAGATGGTAAGATAAAGAAAGAAAGGAAGGTATGTGAGTATTTAATTTGTCAAATCACACATGGATTTATTATTAGAAAATATCATTAAGAAACAAGAACATGTACTTGAAAACAATCTTAATTATGAACAAAAACAGTAAAATTTTCACTGTGTCACTCATAATCAAGAAATCATATGCATTGCAACAGAATAAATGTATTCAAGTAAGAAAATAAAAAGATAAAGATATGAAAATAAGATCTGACCATCAACATGTCTTTTCCATTTAGTACCAATATGAAATATAGTCTTTTCTTACAATGGAGTCTTTACAAAAAAGGCCCTTGAATGCCCAACTAATCCACCTTTTACTTCTCCTTCTACCCTATTTATATATAAATAATACATATTTATCAAGATCCAAAAGAAATGGATCTGAAAACCTCCTCATCTATATTTAGTTTATTGTTTCAAATAATCAAGGATGAAATCATATCTGATCTCCAAGACGAATTTATGAGGTCTCTTGTCAACTGTTGTCCATGAGTTTTTTAGGAAGATAAATATGGAAAATTCCTAAAAAATAGGGTCCATAAATATCTTTGTATCTCCAAAAATGTGATAGCTATGTAAAAACTGAGAGAGGTTTTTTGTGAAGGGGCATATTCCCAACAAAAACCTCTTTTTTTTCCAAAAATTCATCTCCAGCTACTTTGAAAGCTCACCCAAAATTGGTCACTAAAACATGAAATAATTTATTGTGAAATATCTGAAAAATAGGCCTCAAAGATATATTTGAATCTATTG
Organism: Picea engelmannii; assembly: GCA_009831015.1. Lineage (NCBI taxonomy): Eukaryota > Viridiplantae > Streptophyta > Pinopsida > Pinales > Pinaceae > Picea > Picea engelmannii. Next base: position 52,498 of record ML820907.1, read on the forward strand.
AACTGTGATAGTTGTGTAAAAACCGAGAAATATTTTTGTGAAGGGGATCGTTCCCAACAAAAACCTCTTTTTGTTTCCAAAAATTCATCTCCATCGTTTCATAAACTGCTCTTGAAGATAAAGACTAAAACAGGAAAAACAAAGTATTTCCTGTATTTTATTTTTTTCTTTCTTCTTTCTATTTCCATCCTAAACTCTGGGTGTTCTTCAACTGGAGTAGGGAGGTTCAGGGATTTCTCAATTTAATGTTATACTTTGAATATGATCCACTACCAAACCCCTCTCCTTCAACACGTTTTTATTTTTTAATTTTTGAAAAATCCTGTAACTGGTTTATTTCTAAAAATGAATCATTTTTCTCATCGTCATATGTGCCTTTGAGTGCAGATTCAGTGATTGAAACTGATCTTATGGTTTCCCTAGTTACAGGTCTCCTTGAACATTGTGCAATTTATTTTCCTTTTTCACATTTTTTCCTCTGTTCCTCAGATTCCTCCTCTAACGTGTGTGAAGAAGATGCCAAGGCCTTTTTTTTATCTCTTTCTTAGAATCTTCTGAATTGTCTTATATGATTATGAGGTTTTCCTTCTTTATAGACGGATGAAACATGGCTTTTGAATTCAGTCTAAAATTGTTTGCAGCTCTGGTAGAATTTATTATAGGATATTTAGGTATACGTGTCTTCTTCTTACTTTGTTTCTTACCTTTTGCAGTGTTCTTTCTTATAGGTTGTTTCTTCTTTTTAGCTAGAATTTAAACTGGACTTGTGATATAATATTCAGGTTCATCAAATTCCATTTTTATATCTAGATCAAAATGGATATTAGTCTCTTCATCCATTTTAAGTTTCTTACCTTGACTGGTAGTTCCTTTCTCATTAAGTTTACCCATAGGTAGATCACCAATACCTTGTTATGTTTGTAATTTTCTCTTGCCAGCACGAGTTACCCTGGTTGCAGGGGAATTTTCTTTCATCACAACCTCAATGGCTTGAGAGGTTTGTTTCTCTTTTACGGGTTTCTTTTCCTTGACATTTTTAGGCTTAGTTTCATGTAGATTAGGTTTTAATGACTGGATTAACCAGTCCCAAGACCTCTGAACTTGATTTAAGAAAAAGACTTCCAACATTGTGATCAACCCTTGATGAAAAAGACTATTTTGTTTTTGTTGCAAGATCTAACTAAATCCTCTTAGACATCTTAGACAAAAAAATTAATAATAAATATGGTAGGTTAAGAGGGTAATCACCATTTACATGGATTAACAATCTAATATGATAGAGATGAACCCGCGAAAATATGCCTTCACATATAATGTACCTGTGGATAATCAATAGAGCAGTATGCCATTCTTTCCTTACCCATTTGTGTGGGATACCATGGCTCCAATTGGGGTTTTTCTTTTCTGGAATTAAAAACGGATTTACAAACTCCATAAATACATTTTCTTTCTTCCACCATCTTTCCCCATATATTGGTAACCCACAAGCTTTATCTATGGAATGTTGTGTCACGTGCATGAGAAGTTTACCAACTACAGATTCGAAACCTTCGAAATTTTATGCAAATGTCATAGAAATTTTCTCTTCATGACCCTGGAATGTCGAGAAGAAGTCGAACTGACCAACATCCTTAAACTTTTGTTCTGTGTGAGGAAATGCTTCGAGCAATTTTGTTCCTTATGGATCCAATCTAGTTATCTAGCCACTCTTTTTGGGTGCCATGACATTGATACAAGCTTGTAGAAAATTTCTGAGAATATCGAGGATTTGATCTCCAACTTTCGAGGGCTAGAGTTATCCCTTTACCTGCAAATCATGTGTAGAATGATAGACATAATAAAATAGGCATATTACGATTTCATTCATATGGAATAATAAGGCGTGTTGATTTGATGACAAGGTGGCGAGTATAGCTCGATCCTCCGAATTTAGTTGTCATCATAAGAATAACAACTTGAAATAGATCATATAGAGATGTGTAGATCCTATAATAATGATTTTTAACATTAGAACACGACCTGGGTAAGGTGGTGCATGCATAAAAATCATTACTCCTGGCACTGTAAGAATAGCGCTATTCTTGTAGCTCCCTTTCCATTTTGACAAAATTTGAAAATTCAAACGAGGAAAGGACAAGTGATGTGATAGAAATCTTTCATATTATATCCTAATATTTAAAAACTTTGAAAAAATTTAAAATGTGCATAAAAATATTGAAAGTAAGCTTTCAAGCCAAGAAGGGAAAAACAAAGTTTAACAAAAAAATCATGGAAAATGGGTAGAACAAGGACTAAGAACACCCAATTAGTCAAAAACAAGGTTAAGGACTAACAAGATCCATGGGTGATATGTTTTATTTATGAAGATAATGAATTTTTTTATGAATAACAAAAGGTATCCTTACAATTCCCTACAAATGTTCAACAACAATTCATATGTGCAACCTCACCATGGAAACACAATCATTGTATAAAAGAAGAATGCTTTCAAGAAATTGTTGATGAATCAAGAATCTTGGATGTGGTCAGTAATAAGGAGAAAGATGAGAATATTTTTAAACTAGAATATTCGCATACAACCATAGACAACAACAATCATGAGAAATCGAGGATTGATTTTATTGGATCATGGTTCCAAAGCATCGGTGGCCAAGCAATGCAATCAGGTTTCGAGCACATATTGCAGAGTTTTTCCTCAGCACCTGACATGCCCTTGACTCTTTGGTACTAGCCTCAATATGTTCTAGTATTATGGAACTTATTTTACATATCAGTTGGATTCTAAAAGGGATCTGTTATCCCCATTTTGTGGATAACTAAGGATATTATGTCTCGAGGTCCTCAGGTTGCATATATGGAGTGCCAAGAGGCCACATGAACAACAATATCCATTTTACACAGCTAGAGACCCACATTTCCACCACAGCGATCCAACACCTGTTCATTATCAACACTAGCTTGCCACCACAGGTCACTTAGGTCTTGCTCCATGTGATACTAGTCATGTATGATGGTGGGTATCATTTTAATATTTGAGGCATTCTATCTTATGTATCAGAGGTTATTTTTTATTATGAGACATTTTCTTTGGAAAGTATGCCTTTTACCTTGTTTAAATGTTGGTGGTTGGCTTGGGGAAATCAAGTAGATGGTCACCCTTAGGATGGGGTGTTTCTGGGAGCTTCCTTTGATGAGTCATCATGCCACTCCCAACCATACTTACCACTCTCCATTATTATTTCCCCTCATGATATCATCTCTTAGGATTTTGGGGTAGACTGGCCCTAGAAGGGACCATTCCTCATTTCATGGGAAGAAGGGATTGAAGGCCCAGAGGGGAGTTAGCTAGAAAAATATAAAATCCTAATGAAAGAACCTTCCATATGCTTCACCCAGGAGATCCTGAGAAAGAAATGAAAATATTCTCTACAAGAAAATAAGGACCTCGTGAAAAGAATAAATAAATATGTTTAAAGGATCAGTTGAGGATTGGGGGTCTCATCATGAGCCATCGTATCATGTCCATGGGTATCTAAAGGTATGGAATTATCATTTATAGCCATCACACCATGGTAATGGCTCTCAGTTGAATGGCTAAGGGAAAGGGGTCTCATCCCGATTCGACCTTCTCATCTCCGTGAAAGTACTTATGGGTAACATTGTCATTACCTGGTCACCACACTAGGGCAGTGGCCTCCAACTCACCCTATTCTATATTGAAACAAGTTACAAAGAAAGAAAGATAAAAGGAAATTGATGGGCTTGGAAGAAATGCATTATGGATGAAGGTGTGATACACCCTCCACAAAGGCACCCATAAATGAGATACTGTGGACCCTTGCATATCATGAACCCCATGCCCATTGAGTACTTCCCCCATCCTTTCCACTTCATTCACATGACTCGGATAGGGTTGTTCCTAGACTTAGGGGTTTTGATCCATTGAAAATAAGTACCATGCTAACCCACCCACAAACAAACTTAGAAAAACGTCTAGTTTCTTAAGCACGTGTTTGTTTGATGTAGTCCTAGTTTACATGCTTTAATGGCTCTTTTATTGACTTTATTCACTCATCATGATGATTTGACTTGAGTTCCTTGGAGGGGGTATCCATTTGTCTTGCAAGTACAGGTTGGTGCCTAGTTTTGGAAGAAAAAACCTAGCTTGGGATTCCATGGGGCAAGCATCCCATCGGATGGATGACATAGACCCACATTTCATACTACAAAGAGAGATGTCTTCGGAGGCCTAGGAGACAGCTGGATAGAAATATCGCACCCTTTTCATGCCAAACGAATTTCCCATAAGGGGAAAAACATCACTCCCTATGGGCTTAAAATCACATTTGAGGGGCATGTGGTTGTTGATGATGAAATAGAGCATGAAACATGGAATTTTGAGGTGGAGAGGCTATGGATAATTGCCACATGGCCTTTAGAGGCCCTGCTTTGCAACCCAACTACAACGAATTGCTCAATTTTCCAAAACGTCCTCCTTCAAGGGATGACATCACCTTTGTTTTAGGGTTTTCTATGTGTAAAATGGTGTTAAATTATTGTAAAGGGTAAATACAAGGGATGTTCTCCCCTTGTCATGTGTTTTACCCTAATATTATGGACAATTGTGGACAAATTATGTTTAGGAGGATGATATAAATTGAGATCACCTCATTTCATTTTTACATAAGACATAAATCTCAATTATGAGAGGCACTTGGAATGAAATTTTCGCTACACTTGGATTATTTTTCCTCTTGTGCTTGTGTTTATGGCTATGTCTTGGTTATGGTTGATGGAGATGGTGCGCTAGCCTTGGAAGGTTTCTTCATTTCTTTTTGGTGGTTAGTCTAGATTTTATTACCTTTTTAATTATTGAAGGTGCCATTATTTCATTGTATTATCATTTGTACAAGTTAAAGGTTCTATTTTCTTAATCCAAGTTGGGAGTATAAGGGCATACACCCCTACTTGCGTTTCCACCATTTATTTTAAGGGAATATTGTTTCATAAGGGTTTACTAAGAGGAGTATAATTGCATACACCCTCTTAGTTGAAACCGTAGCTAAGAGAAGCTTGCCTTGGGGAGTAAAAGGGTTTACACCCCCAAGGAAGTAGCCTATATATATCATTTACATTCTCTTGATTCCATTTACCCTTTCTTAAAGGAACTAGTCATTTACTTATTGCATGGGAGAAATAAATTATTGCCTTGGTAAATTTACAAATTTCAAGTTTTGAAGTTGTCTCTTTTGGATAATGATCTTGATGCCCTGGGGATTATTCATCCCTTAGGGTATCCTCTTTCTCCCACAAATTATTATTTTTGTAGTAAAACTAACTTACATCCATTATGTATTCTTTAAAATCTAACCCTAACTGCTAATATCTAACAAACTAACCCTAGACTAACCCTATAACTTTGCTAGTTTAACCTACTAACCTAGGTGCATCTATTGGGATAGATTTTGGAACTTTTTGATGGTCATATTTGTTTTTGTACTCCATTGAATGATACAAACATAAGGCTGATATACTGCTGCAGAAATTTACTTTTATGACAACCATGTTTATTTAGTCTTGAAGTGTTATTTTCGGTCCACATTGGTTACTAGTTTTATTGTTGACATTGCTAACTAATATATACCTTTTACTCGTTCATTTGGATGTAATATATTGTTGATTTACTAACATTTATGCTTCTTTATTTTAGGGACATGAATATTAACTTTCTGATCCATTACTAAAATTGGTTGGAAAAGTGTATTTTCTTGTGTCTCGGGCAAGTATAGGTTCACTGACAACTATCTCTTTACTTGGTATCCATTTACCTCTCTTCACTTACCATTTTCAACCAATAATTTCTTCCATAACTTGACCTTCTGGGGGAATTATCCTTACACTTCCCTTCATCCTTATTATTCCCCCTAGGGTCACCGAGATCGCCTCCCTAGAGTGACCTAGTCACCCTTAAAGTGCGGGACCCACATCGAGGTAACATTGGGTGTAGGATTCCCTAGTTGCAGCACTTTCTTTCTTAGTTGGTTCAGGATTTTTCCAACCTACAAATTGCACTATAACATTTTAGCATCATTTTCGAGGAGTATTTTGAATCCTCTTCGTGCCCTAAATGACACTTTTGGAAAGTCTCTTTCCCAAATCCTTCACCCCGAGCTTGCCTGGTGACTCCACTCCAAGAACCTACCCATTTTCCTTTGACAAACCTTCTTCAAAGTTTGTCTAGCGACCCCACCATTTCTTGAACCCACCTTTCCATTACTTAACTTTCCCCTAATTTCCCCTTTAATCCTTTGACAGGCCTTGCTCTCCCCCAGAAAGTCCTTTGAGGTGTTCTTCTAGTCTATGGGACTATGGCACCTTGGAATCAACGAAGACCCCATCATCTCTCATGGAAGGAAATTTTCAGATGGAAAGGGAAAAATATATTAATTAAGTCATTGAAGAGATGATGAAACAAGTAAAAGAGATGATTGAAGAACATGCTTATGAATAAATCTTCCAAGAAGATCTTGATGAAGCTTAGCACGTTGAAGATCCTGAGGAGGAATTTAATGAAGATGAAGTTCTTTCACTTAATGACCCAGATGAATACATCCAAGTCGCTATTCCTCCTACACATCAAGAAGAGAACACTATGAGTTATGACCCTTTCGAGGATCTTGATGAAATCATGTTCCATGATCTTGGAAGTGAAGGAGCACTAGAAGAACCCTCAGATACAATTCATCAACATATTGACACTTTCATATAGATTGGAAAACGTGGATGGGACATGATTCTTTTCACCTTTGACGAAGATCCCACTTATGACATTGAGGGCATCCCTTAAACAAAGGATTGGTATTTGTGCATATATGACTCATATGTTTGGGATGGCAATGGTGAAATGATCGCATATTTTCTCGATCCATTTGAGAATGACTTGTCATAGCATATTTAGGGTGATGCATATCCTTTTGGGGATGCATATTTTTTCTATGAGGATTTTCATACATCTTCTCCCTTGATTTTGGAAGAGTACCAAGACATAGCCATCCCCAGGGAAATCATAGGTTCACTCTACGAATAAAAAGCTTTGTCGTCTTGGATATTTTCATGAGGATTTGCAGATGAAGAGGTAGCATTTTTCTTCTTCTATACCTGAGCCCGTCCCATAACTCATTTCTTCCCCTTGGGTGAAGCATGGGGTCTTCTTGAGTTATCTCCCATCTTCTCAGTCTTCATGGAGCAGTGATTTTTTTGATGAGGATGAAGATGAGCCATCATCTACACATGCTACTCCACTCCAGATATGGATAGATTGGGATTTTGGTTATGCTTGCAAGCGAGACTTCCAGGACGATCAAGATTGTGGTTTCTCTTTTCAGCAGGATTTCCTCCCTCCCACCTATCTCCATGATTTTTATTTAATGATTGATTATATGTTTATTTATGCTCTTCATTACTATGTGTTGGACTTATCTATGTTTTTTCACATGATTAAGAACAGGGGGAAATGTATTTGCCCGATGATCATATGGTTACAATGGTTGTACAATTTCACATGAAACCTTCGAGACTTGATCTTTAGGGTCCCAGTACCCCAGGTAAGTAGGTAAGTCATCTTGTTTTCTTGCATATTTCATTTTGTTTGCTCATATTAATTTAGTTTTATTGAATTTTCATTTTTCTCTACTTGCATTATTGATTTCATCATCATATATGTATACTTAGTAAAAAAAATTGTCAAACTTTTCTTTTTCTAGGTTAGTTGGTTTTGATTATGACCATATGAGAACAAGGATGAGTAGGCCATCCTTCACTTGATGGTTTGATGTTTCCTTGTAGGCACAGGTCTACCAGGAGATGTTGTGGTTCTTATGCACTCTACGATGAACACGTGTACCCAAGTAGGAGCCAGATTTTATCCCCATTTTGTGGATAACTAAGGAGATTATGTCTCAAGGCCCTCAGGTTGCAGATATGGAGTGCTGAGAGGCCACATGACTAGAAATATCCCTTTTACATAGCTAGAGACCCGCATTGCCACCACATTGATCCAACACCTAGTCATCGTCCACACCAAATTGCCACCACAGGTCACTTGGTTCTTGCTCCATGTGGTACTAGTCAGGTATGATGGTGGGTACCATTTTAATATTTGAGGCATTCTAGCTTGTGTATCAGAGGTTATTTTTTATTATGAGACATTTTCTTTGGAAACTATTCCTTTTACCTTGTTCAAATGCTAGTGGTTGGCTTGGGGCACTCAAGTATATGGTCACCCTTAGGACAGGGTGTTTCTGGGATCTTCTTTTGATGATTCATCGTGCCACTCTCGACCATACTTACCATTTTCCATCATTATTTCCCCTCATGATATCATCTCTTGGGATTTTGGGGTAGATTGACCCTAGAAGGGACCATTCCTCATTTCATGGGAAGAAGGGGTTGAAGGCCCATACGAGAATTAGTCGAAAAAAGATAAAATCTTAATGAAAGAAACTTCCATCCTATCACATCCATGGGTATCTAACAGTATGACATTACCATTTCTGGTCATCACACCAGGGTAATGGCTCTCAGTTGCATGACAAAGGGAAAGGTGGTCTCATCAGGAGTCAGCCTTCTCATCTTCGTGAAAGTACTTGTGGGTGACATTTTCATTACCTAGTCACCATGCCAGGGTAGTGAGCCCACTCACCCTATGCTATATTGAAATAATTTACAAAGAAATAAAGATAAAAGGAAATTGATGGGCTTGGAAGAAATTCATTATGGACGAAGGTGCGACACACCCTCCACAAAGGCACCCATAAATGAGATACTATGGACCCTTGAATATCATGAACCCCGTGCCCATTGAGTAATTCCCCCATCCATTCCACTTCATTCACATAACTCAGATAGGGTTATTCCTAGACTTAGGGTTTTTGATCCATTGAAAAGAAGTACCATGCCAACCCACCCACAACCAAACTTGGAAAAACATCTAGTTGCTTAAGCACATGTTTGTATGATGTAGTCCCAGTATACATGCTTTAATGGCTCTTTTAGTGACTTGATTCACTCATCATGATTCTTTGACTTGAGATCCTTGGAGGTCATATCCATTTGTCTTGCAGGTACACATTGGTGGCGAGGTTTAGAAGAGAAAACCTAGCTTGGGCTTCCATGGGGAAAGAATCCCATCGGATGGATAGCATAGGCCCACATGCCAGACTATAGGGAGATGCCTTTAGAGTCCTAGGAGACAACTGGATAGACATATCCCACCCTTTTCATGCCAAACGACTTTCCCAGAAGGGGAAAAACATCACTCCCTAAGGACTTGACGTCACATTTGAGGGGCATGTGGTGGTTGATGATGAAACAGAGCATGACACGTGTCATTTTGAGGTGGAGAGGCTCTAGATGATTTTCACATGTCCTTCAGAGGCCCTACTTTGCATCCCAACTCCAATGATTTTCTCAATTTTCCAAAACGTCCTCCTTCGAGGGATGATGTCACCTTTGTTTTAGGTTTTTCTATGTGTAAAATGGTGTTAAATTATTGTAAAGGGGAAAGAAAAGGGTTGTGATCCCCTTTTCATGTGTTTTTCCCTAATATTATGGACAATTGTGGACAAATTATGTTTAGGAGGATGATATAAATTGAGATCACCTCATTTCATTTTTACATAAGACATAACTCTCCATTGTGAGAGGCTCTTGGACTGAAAGTTTCGCTACACTTGGAGTATTTTTCCTCTTGTTATTGTTTTTATGGCTATGCCTTGGGTATGGTTGATGGATATGGTGCACTAGCCTTGGAAGGTTTTCTTCATTGCTTTTTGGCAGTTAGTCTAGATTTTATTACCCTTTTAATGCTTGAAGGTTCCATTTATTTCATTGTATTATCATTTGTACAAGTTAAAGGTTCTATTTTCTTGAGCCAAGTAGGGAGTATAAGGGAACACACCCCTACTTGTGTTTCCACCATTTTATTGCTAAGGGAATATTGTTTCATAAGGGTTTACTAAGAGGAGTATAATTGCATACACCCTCCTAATTGAAACCGTAGCTAAGAGAAGATTGCATTGGGGAGTAAAAGGGTTTACACCCCCAAGGAAGTAGCCTATCTATCTTCTTCACATTCTCTTGACTCCATTTACCCTTTCTTAAAGGAACTAGTCATTTACTTATTGCATGGGAGAGATAAATTGTTGCCTTGGTAAACGTACAAATTTCAAGTTTTGAAGTTGTCTCTTTTGGATAATGATATTGATGACTTGGGGATTCTTCCTCCATTAGGGCGTTCTCTTTCTCCCACAAATTAATATTTTTGTAGTAAATCTAACCTACATCCAATAGGGTTTCTTTAAACTCTAACCCTAACCGCTAATATCTCATAAGCTAACCCTAGACTAACCCTCTAACTTTTCTAGTTTAACCTACTAACCTAGGTGCATCTATTGGGATAGATTTTGACACTTTTTGATGGTCATATATGTTGTTGTACTCCATTGAATTCTACATCCATAATTCTGATATATTTCTGCAGAAATTTACTTTTATGACAACCATCTTTATTCAGTCTTGAAGTGCTATTTTTGGTCCACATTGGTTACTAATTTTATTGATGAAATTGCTAACTAATATAGACCTTTTACTCACTAATTTGGATGTAATATATGTTGAAATTACTAAGACAACTGAGAGGGGGGGGTGGGGGGGGTGAATCAATTGTTATTGTACTTAAACAATATTAAGTCTATTAAAACATTCTTAATCTTTCTTCAAGTGATCATCAATATTATACAACATATGGACAACATAAATAATGAGCATCAGTCACACATAAGATATACACAGAGACATATTTTCATGAGGAAACCCATAAAGGGAGAAAACCTCTTCTTCTTCGAAATGATAGGCAGTATTTTAAGTTCTATACATCATCTATAATTGAGCACCAACTCAATGTGAGGCTACTACCTCTATTTTACAAGATCCAACTTGTTTGAGAGCACCAACTCTCTGGTTTCTCTAGCACCCACTAGAAGGAAGCACCAACTCTCTGAGTGTTCCAGCACCGACTAAATGGAAGCACCTACTTCCACTCATACAAGCACCAACTTGTTTGAGAGCACCAACTCTCTAGTTTCTCTAGCACCCACTAGAAGGAAGCACCAACTCCCTGAGTGTTCCAGCACCAACTGGATGGAAGCACCAACTTCCAGTTACACAGGCTCCAACCTGTATAATAGAGAACACTTGTTCTCCCTTGCACCACCCTACCACCCTGGTTTCTCTGGCTGCAACCAGATGGAAGCTACAACTCCCTCTTTTCAAGAACCCACTTGAACCTCTGAGGACAACAGTCCTCCCTGGCACCTCCCAACCACCCTAAAATATAAAACTTTGCTTTCTGTGAATTTATTATAGTCATTCAATAGTTTTCATTTGCTTACCAAGCTTATCATTATTCAGCTATGCCGCTCTGCTCTGTCTGCATCAGTGTCTCCCTTCTTGCATCCTCTTCAACTTTCTGATCTTATCCTCTGTCTCAGCATGCACACCTTGGATTTATATTCTTCTCACAGATATGCATCTTTGATATGTGCACTTCTTGCTCTCTTCCACTATTCTGTTATATTCAGCTTATGTTCTTCATCGCTGTGTTTTATTTCCACTATGCATACTGTAATTTACCTTTCTACGGTTCAATTCATTTTTCACTCAACACAGCCATGCGCGCATAGTCACAGTGTGTATCTTTTATCCACTTACTCTTCGGTTACACCTCGAATCTTCTTGGGAAAAAACATCTCAGCCATTGAATCGCCAACCATCCAAGAACCATGATTCAGTTCTACTAACTGAATCGTAACTGAATAGTTAATCATAAATATCAACAATATCCCTTCAATCAGATGCTTAAATAACCAGCACCGTTGGATTAAATCTGCAGGGTCTTGTGTTTATTTCACCATTTTTCATTTCGGCATTTCGGCATTCCTGTGGTGAAGAGTCTCGACTCTTCATGTTACGATCATCAAAAAGGATCTTAGCTTGGTGTTAGCTCCTCCCTCTCACATGACCACTGACGGTGACCATAGCCTACACCAAAGGGTGTTTTCACATTTCGACATTTCAGCATTTCAGCATTCCTGTGGTGAAGTGTTTCGACACTCCAACTCCTGATATTTGAAACCTACACCAAAAGGTGTTTTTCACATTTTTGCATTCCTGTGATGAAGTGTTTCGACACTTCCAACTCCTGGTATCCGAAACTCCGAAATGGATTCAGATCAATGGTCCAGTATTTTGGCGTTTCGCATTTCATCGTTTCGGCATTTCTGTGATGAAGTGTTTCGACACTTCCAACTCCCGGTATCTGAAACTCCAAAATGGAGTTAGATCAACGGTCTAGTATTTCGGCATTTCACATTTTGAAATTTTGGCATTTCTGTGATGAAGTGTTTCGACACTTCCAACTCCGGGTATCCGAAACTCCGAAATAGAGTTTAGCTTCTAATACCCGAAATGGAGTTTAGCTTCTGATCTTGCCATGCGATCATCGTTGTGTTGTTGGTCGTGATCTTTGCCATCAATGACAAACACGCATACTCTGCCTCTGTCTGAAAACATGCCAACAATATATTTCTGATTTACTAACCTGTATACTGCTATATTTTAGCGACATCAAGATTATCTTGTTGATCGATTACTATACTTGGTTGGAAAAGTGTATTTTGTTGTGTCTTGGGAAAGTACAAGTGCACCGACAACTATCTCTTTACTTGGTATCCATTTACCTCTCTTCACTTACCATTTTCAACCAATCATTTCTTCCATCACTTGACCTTCCAGGGGACTTATCTTTACACTTCCCTTCATCCTTCTTATTCCCCCTAGGGTCACCGAGATCGCCTCCCTAGAGTGACCTAGTCACCCTTGAAGTGTGAGACCTACATAGAGGTGACATTCGGTGTAGGATTCCCTAGTTGTAGCACTTGATTTTGTGGTTGGGTCAGGATTTTCCCAACCTACAACTTGCGCTATAACATGCTCCAAGTAGGATAGGGTAGGTAGATCTTGTTTGTACACAGTTTTCTTCTTCAGTCAAAGTTTTGTGTAATAAAGCAATTTCTAAGTGAAGGTGATATTTGAATTTAACTCCATGGAAGAGGAATTACAGGAATTCATTGTGAAGATGAATCCATAGCCCAGTGGAAAAGGCAGCTGGTATTCAAATTTTGGTGTTCTCATCAACCCATGGGGGGTTATTGTCTCGCAGTTGGAGCCATTTGTTGATAAAAACATTTGGTCACCTCTATTTTCTTGCTCCTAGAATAATAAAAATTGTCCTCATAAGAAGACAATTTTGAAAAATTATAAGTTCATGGCGTATCCCTTAGTCTCATCTTTGTTGTGTATTTCATGGATTCAAAATCTGAGTCTATATGCTCAAGATATCTAGGTTTTTATCCAACTGCAAAAAACCTCTTCTTCTATGTGCAACACAACTATTTTTTCTTAGAATTCTTGGAACCATGCCCAATTCTTGGAAACACGCTTACTTTATTGAAACCTTATCATTTTCTTGCAACTACAACATTCTGCCTCTCATATACATGTCCTATTTTTCATACTTAGAAATTTTCGTAAGTTCTTCACACTCTTCACTTCACCTCTTTCCCACACTTATATTCTTTTTAGATCTTCCTATCCTCTCTTATATTATATCTATATACTTAGTCAATTTATCGTTTCCCATTCCCCTCTCTACCACTCTACTCTCACATTCTCTTATACTTATAATATTTCACTCATCCCCTTGCTTCTATTCCTCTCTTCCCCATTCTACATACTTAGTTTTATTTATAATCCTCTCATATCCCTTTATCCTACACTCTACTATACTTAGCCATATTTTTCTAGGTTTTACTCTCTCTCTCCACATTCTTTTTTACTTATTTTTATTCCCTTTTCCCCTCACTTCTCTCTCCTCTATACCCCACCGGTTTGGGGGTCCCTTCCCCATTCCCCTAGTTCCCCCTCACCTCACCTACCCTCGAACCCGATCTATTTTCAACACTTGACTTTTTCCCATCCACCTCACTCCACTCCACTCGCCTCTTCCCTCAATGTTATTCACTTTCCCCCTCACTTCTCTCTCCTCTCTACCTCGCGGGATCGGGGGTCCCTTCCCCATTCCCCCAATTCCCCTTCACCTCACCTACCCTCAAACCCAATCTATTTTCAACATTAAAAATGTTCCCATCCCCCTCACTCCAATCCACTCCACTCTTCCCTCACCTCCATGGGTTCACAAACATCACAGGTTCACACCCCCTCATCCCTCCACACCCCCTACCTCTGTGACCTCCCACAGACATATCGTTACTCCTACCTCCTCTACCCTTACTCCATCTTCCCTCTCTCCTCGTACTCCTATACTTAGATAAATTGCATTAGTCCCTTTCCCTTTTAAATATGAACCAATTACTTAATGGCACGTGGCGGCAAATGGGACCATGACACAGGGAAACCAATGAACTATGACATGGGTTGACCAATAATGTGATGAAATGTGGCAACCAATGAATTCATGACTCATAGAATATTATGGAATCCTATCACACTATGACAAATGGAGTTGATTGGGCACTTGGTGGATGATGACTGGGCAGTCAAAATATTTCACTAATTCATGAATTTTCTAAAGTCAAATCCCCAAGTTTCCATAGTCTCCATATGTTTCACATGAAAGGAATGGAGCCTTTTTATTTATAAACACTTAAAACTAAATTCCAAAAATGCATGTGGGATATCTATTATTAAGGAAAATATGAATTTTAAAAGGAAAAGTCGAATTTGAATGGAGGGCTAAGATTAACCCATGAGTTTGATGAATGACAACTGAGCAACAAACTTCTAGAGGTCGTATCTTGAGAACCGAGTGTCAGTTTTCAAAAATATATACCTCATTGGAAAGGTAATTTGGCAAGGAAGACGGTGGAATAGGTTTAAATATGTGAAATTGTCTATAGTTCTCCCATAAATTAAAATAATAGTCAGCCTAGTTTCCATGGCTTACTGATAAATCTACGTGATACCTCAACTTCACGAGCTCATATATTGAGATCCAGAACTCCAAATTGCGCTCAGAAAGACTCATTGGAAATATGGGATCATGAATATTGCATATAAATTGGTTTCCATTTCTAAAAAATCGAATATCACACTTAGAAAATTAAAATACACTCCTCCCTTTAAAAAGGAATCCAGTTAAAATTTTATTAAATACGAAAAGGGCCCACTTCAAGGCACGAATGTCAATGATAAAAAATAATTAATGAGGCTTCAATGAGGCATTAATTACAGTAATTATTTCAATAAGAAAATTGTATGTAAAATTCAAGAATAGAAAACTCTAACTACCTCAAGAATTTAGAAGAGTAGATTTTAAAAAGCAAGAGAAGACTCCATCAAAGGGTTAGAAGCAGGCAATCAAAAGAACAAAATAGAGGATTCCAACCATAAACATGCAGCCAAAATTCTTATCATAAAACATAGATCTCCATATTCTCCATTCTTCTTCTTCTACTACACTATTTTCTCAAGGTCTTATGCTTGTATCTTGCATGGGAGCTTCACCATGTTGACCAATATATTATCACGTTCATTCATAAAGGGGGTTTTTTAATTATGAAAAATAAGTTCAATATAGTGTAGGTATTTTGGGGGGGATGTGGGGCCTCAAGAGATTTATAGGTATTAGGGGGTATTAAAAGGGGTATCTAGTTAAAATAGGGGTTTATTTTATTAGAAAGATGTATTGGGGGGGTGGGGGGGGTTCAACACAAGAATTTTGGGAGGTATTTATCAATATCTAGTGAAATTAGGGGTATTATTTAATATACCATGAATGCAGACACTATGTCCCAGGTTCACTGAGTGAAGACCATGTGGTATTTTTGACCAAGTATAAGGTTGAGCCTTGAGTGTCTTTCTTGTATTCTTTCAAGACTTATTCTCTATAAGATCATGGAGTATTTACAACCATATATGTGACTGTCAGATGTAAGCCAAGATTGTCTATTGGATTCATGGAGATTTAGTCTTTTGTTTGACAAGCTTCATTTCTGAACATTTAGTCAATTGGTTTACTAAGATATTTTGTATTGTTAAATATATTTTATGAATAAAAATCCATACAACTATTTCCTCCTTATTCTTGTGAGAATATATGGATGTATCGTCTACTTGTATGTGAATTAGAGGGTTGTACAAATGATGTTGAGTATACATATATTCTTATATTGAAGCATTTTTTCAATCTTTTATTGTTAAGAAACTACTTGTTGCACTAAAAGATCAAATTTGGTTATCAAGAACCATTCCATGTACAGATCAAATAAATAAAGATTTGGGGTTTGTTTTCTATCATTCTCCTTAATCCAAGATATTCAAGATATATATTTCATCCAAAGAGGAGTATTGCCTCTATAAAAACACAGGGGGATTCATATGCTCATGAGGTTCTTGTTTGGAGCTTAACAAATATAGACATCAACAAGTGTTTAGAATTGTGGGAGTGTTCGGTGGTGGTTGATTTGGAGATGCAATTGTGGGAAGTGTCCAATACATGCCCCTTAAAATGGGATTTGATTAATCTCCCAGTTTGGCCAATGTATGATTTTCCATAGGAGCAAGGAATTTGGTAAACTTCTTGGCCAAGTTGTTGCATTATGTTTTCATTGATGTCAAATAGTTGATGTCAAGCATTGTTATTTTATCATTGATGTATTTATTGATGGCTTATGTTGTCATAGATGTAATTAATGTCACTGGACAGATGTAATAGATGGAAAGTGGTGTCATAGTGATGTATTGTCATAGATTGATGTATATATGGGATGATGTAAAGGTTGGTCATTGTTGTCTTGCCATGGCTGATAAGAAGTACCAAATGGGTGAACTCCAAAGTGGTCCCCTTATGGTGAAATCCATCATGGGAAGACGCTTTGTGAAGTCCAAATGGTTAAGTGGTTGTGTCATCCTAGATGTGTGGTTAAGGAACCCAAGGATTGATTGTGGAATATTGTAATGAAGATCCATGAATTTCTAAGTAAGACTATTATAGATGGATAGTACATGTCATGTCATTTTCGGTGATATGTGGAATGTCGCTTAACTCCTCAAAGTTAGAGAGTTATGGCCTTGTGAAGTTGGAGAACCCTCATGTGTTGTCTAGAATCCCTTATAAGGTCAAAGAAGCTCCTATAAAAAATTGACTAGTCAAAGTGGTTAGTCATGGGTTAAGTGGTTGCAACAAGAAAACAATTAAAAATAAATTATTTGCAACTAGAAGTGGAGAAATTACTATTTGTAGCAAAGTGGGTTAGAAGTGGACAAAGTGATTAGAAGTGGGTTAGCCCCAAAAGAACGAATTTGGTTAGAGTTGGTTAGATGAGGAAGCTACTTGGAGAAGTATATATAAGAGAGCAAGGATATCTTATGAGTGTGATTCTCTTGAGAATATTGAAGATATATTCTTGGTGAAATATTCATTGCAGGTACTCATGGATGCATCATAAGTTTTGTAAGTTTGAGGTATTGACGACAAAAGTTTCAGAGTTTTAGAAATATTGAAAAAAACCTAGTTTCTGAGATGTACATGGGCTATCAATGTAATAGGGTGTGTATGTACACGGGCTATCAGTATAATAGGGTGGTTACATACGTGGGTTGGTAGTATAATAGGGTGTGTACATGAGGGAAATGTCATAGAATATTGAGCAAGTGTTGGTGTCAGGTTCCTGAAGTTTGAAGCAAGTTCCCAGAACAATGGTCTACTGGTTCAGATATGCTACAGAAGATATGGTATGGTTATATGTTGTCTTCATGCTTAGATTTTCTCATAGTGTAGTGAATTATTGAGGCATTATTTGTATTGTTGTATGAATATGGTAGCTGGTCGGTTGAGTAGTTCATTTCTATTATGTTTGAGATATGTCCATGTTTTGTAATTGTGTATGCATGAGGAGCATGCATAGATTGTTGGATGGCATAGATATGTTTTTGATTGGTTACTAGTACAGATTGGGCAATGAAAGGTAGAGTGAAGTGACAAGATCAAAATTGGATGTGACAAAGGTAAAAATCATTTGAAGGGCCAAAAGGTTGAAATTTCAGAAACCCTAATTTCTAAAAGTGTACGCAGGCTGAAAGTGGGCCAGGGCGTATACTTACATGTGTTATAGTATAGGCATGCCATGTACATACACAGGTTGTAGTATAAACATGTCACATACCTATTGACAAATTGGTATCTATTGAGGATTGATTCCTCCTCTCAGTTGGTGTTGAGATTTGCAGGCTAAGTCTTGCATTGAGAGTTGGTGCTCTTATGGAGTTGTTTCTCTACTCATTTGTTGTTGAAAAAAACCCAAGGATTGTAGTTCATAATATAAAATAAACTTATACATATATCTTGTGTTCCTTGTATTCCCTGTGGTGATGAATTATTGATGACATTTGTTTTTGAAGATATGTTTACATAAAACTTGTTACAAATGAAAGTAATGAATGATGAGTAAATGGTGATTTTTAACTAAGGTGTTTTTGTAAAGGAGTAAAAATATCCCTACATTGATTCACCCCCGCCCCTCCCCTTCTCAGTGTGGTCGGTGTGTCCAACAATTGGTATCAAGGCATGCCTTCATCATAATCCTTACAAGCTTCAAAGAGTTCCATGGAATCACAAATGGATGAGCATGCAGATGAAGTTCCCCTCTTTGATGAGATAAATTACTCGACATGGAGAATAGAAATGAAAGGGATTTTGAAGGAAAAAGGAAAAGGTGTTTGGAATGCAACTATTGGTGGATCAATTCCCTTGAATAATAAGTCAAAGTTTGCATCACAAAAGGAAGAAAATAAAAATGATGCATTAGCGCTCAAGACCATTTTTAATGGACTCTCAAGTTATGTCAAAGAAATCATGGGATAATGTACTTTCGTCAAGGATATATGGTTGAATCTAGAGAATGTATATCAAGACAAATAAGACAATTTCATAAAGGACAATGAAGGTAAAGACTCTCCAAAATCTTCTGATTACAATACTCCTAGTGAAGTTGAATGTTCTCTTACAAATGAAGAAGAAAATATAGTGGAAGTTTGTGTAGATGAAGAAGAATAGTTGTTGAATTTTTAAAGAAAAAGTTTTATTTGAGTTAGGTCATGTTAGCATGGAAATAGGACATTATTCAATTGCTTCTGAGTTTATTGAAAAATGCATTAATTAAGTCCTGGAAAAATACCCAAAGCGTATCATGGAACTAAAGCAAATGCTCAAAGAACAAGAAGAAAGAAAAAAGACTCAATTAGAAGAAAAAGAAGAAGAGATCAAAAGACTAAAGAATGAAATAATTAATCAAGCAGAGGAAAAGAAGAAGGTAGATGGTGATCTTAGAAAAATTATTGAAGTTAATGTCAATTTTAAGACCAAAATTGAAGAAGATAAAAGAATAGAGGAACTATTGAAGAATCAATTGATTGAAAAGGAAGAGTCATGCCATAAGTTGGAAGTTGAAGTTGTTGATCTTAGAAAGAAAGTATAGAAGTCAAACACTCACATCAAGTTCATGAACAACTCAACAATCTTGGATGAGATCCTAGATAGCCAAATATCTCCAAATGATAAAGAAGGTATTGGATACAACAAGGAAGCTATACATCTTGAAGCTATCACTTCTAAGAAGTATGAGGTAAGTTCTTCATTCTCAAAAGGTGAAAGCAATGTTGCAAGTCAACCATATACACAAAGAAAGGAAACTTTCAAAATAACAAAGCAAGGAAGACATCAAGAAGCCATATTTACACCTCAAAACAAATTCAAAAGAGAGACACCTTCAAGGTGGACACCAGAGCAAAGGTATGCAAATGTTTTTCATGGTCACTGCTACTCATGTAATGAATATGGTCATAAAGATTTGGATTGCAGACATTATGCAAGGAAATATAATGGAAGGTTTCATAACAACCTAAGGTGTTGGATATGTAATCAAGTGGGACACATTGATTCTCATTGTCACACCATGATATGCTACAACTACAGTGGGTTTGGCCACAAATCCCAGGATTGTTGGAACACAAGAAGACATTCCATGAAGAGTGATTCATATAGCATGACAAGAAGAACACATGAAGCTAGGAAGGAAGGCAATGTTGAAAAGATGGAAGCTCAGAGCTCAAGTTTTGAGAAGTTGATACACCTTCAGAAGTGGGTGAAGAAGATTGAACAACCAGAACAGAAAGGCATCCATGAGGCAAGCTCAAGCTTGACATTTTCAGAAGCATACATGGGCTCCTGTGGAAGAAGTTGTGTATATACACGAGATGATCTATATATAGTTCGCATACATACACGATATGTCTGTGTAACAGGACATGTATCTATGGTAAAATACTTGGAAAATAAGGCTATGTAGATGAGTAGCAGCATGATTTGATGATATAACTCTGTTTTGCAGGATATGACATGGTTTGTTGCAGGTTTTCATGATTATATGCTTGCATATATGTATGTATGGTGATGAAATATGTTTGAGAGTTGAATCATATGCTTGATGTCTATATTGGATGCATAATACTAACTCTAGAGTATGGATTGAGACATTTTCTATTGAGGAACAATGTTGGTTATGGCAGTGAAGTTATGGCACTTTGGTTATGAGATGTATCATGATTATGTGAGGCTAGCTAGAGATATCATTGATCTATTGAGGCACACTTTTGGTACATGTTTAGAGATACTATTGACTGATTAGTACTTGTTGTAGTGAATGGTTTTTTGAGGCAGATCTATCATGGTACATGGCTGGTACATATGTGAGCTCCATTGATATATCTTACGATGTATTTTTAGAGGCATATGTTTTGGATGTCTTGGTGCATGCATTTGGCATGTGGTTGAGCTACATATTGGGACATGTAGTTGATGAGGTGATTATGTTGTACATCATTGATGAGTCATATATTGATCTATAGTTGATGCATGATTGGTACATGGTACATTGGTTAAGGCACTTGCTAGCAGTATGATTGGCACATGGTTTATGGTTGACATGGCATACCTATATGGGAACACATATTGAATGTGGATTATCTTGTTGAAGTTTGGTGCATGATGGATGCACTTGCTATGGTGTAAGTAGTAATACATGTTTGGTGCATGGTTGATGCACTTGTAGATGGTAGATGATTTTGGGTGATAGTACTTAGTTAAAATAGATCATTGATATTACTTGTTTAGAATATAATTTGATACATGATGTATGGGATAGTTGAGACACTTGCGGTGGTGCTTGGTTGGTACATTATTTGATGCTTGATGGTTGAGATACATATCTTGACACATGGTTTGTGACATCTGGTTTATGATATAGTCATATCATATGTGATATGACACTTGTTTGAGGAACTTGGTTGGCATGTTGACGATGTTATTGGTACATCGATAGAGGAACTTGTTGATGATCCTGATATATGCCTGGTACACGTTTTGGCACATATTATTGGAATATGTACTTCAATGATGAGATCTTATCATATGGTGTTGATGTGCATGATTGGAACACAATATGGCACATGATGTACACGGTTGATGTTTTGATTCATGATTCACTTATGTCATATCTTCTGCTTCATGATGGGTTCATGAGATGATTGGCACACACTTAATGTATGGTATGGCATGAGTTTGGATGATTGATGCATGGATAGGTCCAAGGATCGTCATAGAACAGTTAATCTATGTTAAGTAATGGAATTTGCAATATAATCATGTTGCAGTGGTAGCATATTGTTCATATTGTAGAGAATATAGGGGATACATACCCACGAGGGGGGTTATTCCTCTTCCCTTGATTTTTTGTAGCAACATGATTCCAGGAGGAGAGATTCATCAGATGCAGGATAGAGAAATAGTTTCTTGGAGAGAGAGCATAGAGGAATGTTTCCAAAGGGAGCGATGGTCACAGGGGAAGCATGAGCGATATTTCTTCATCATTGCATCAAAGTGATATCCCTTGTTAAAAAGGGGAGAGATTATTTAGAGGAATCTCAAAGGAATCCAGACACGGGGAGCAACTTCAAGGAGAGTTTAAGCAGGTGGAGCAATTCCAAGGAGATAACTATCATTTTCCATTGATGTCAAAGGGGGAGAGATAGTAACATTGATGTGATTGAGATGACTATTGATGAAGAGTATTTCCATGTCTACATGTTTCCATCAAAGATTGGTGTTGACAATAATGTTGGTATTGTCATCAAATTGAATGCCAAAGGGGAAGATTGTTGCATTATGTTGTCATTGATGTCAAAGAATTGATGCCAAACATTGTTATTTTATCATTGATGTATTGATTGATGGCCTATGTTTGATTGATGGCCTATGTTTTCATAGATGTAATTGATGTCACATGATAGGTGTAATAGATGGAAAGTGGTTTCATAGTGATGTATTGTCATAGATTGATGTATAAACGAGATGATGTAAAGGATTGCATGTTTTCTTATCATGGCTAATAGGAAGTATTAAATGGATGAACTTAAAAGTGGTCCCATTATGGTGAAATCCCTCGCGGGACGATGCTTTGTGAAGTCCAAATGGTTAAGTGGTTGAGTCATCCTAAATGTGTGGTTAAGGAACCCAAGGATTGATTGTGGAATATTTTAATGAAGATACATTAATTTGTAAGTAATACTATTCTAGATGGATAGTACATGTCATGCCATTTTCTATGATATGTGGAACGTCACATAACTCCTCAAGGTTAGAGAGTTATGGCCTTGTGAAGTTGGAGAACCATCATGTGTTTTCTAGAAGCCCCTAGAAGGTCAAAGAAGTCAAAGAAGCTCCTAGAAAAAAGTGGACTAGTCAAAATGGTTAGTCATGGGTTAAATGGTTGCAACTAGAAAAAAATTTAAAATAGATTAGTTGCAACTAGAAGTGGAGAAATTACTATTTGTAGCAAAGTGGGTTAGAAGTGGACAAAGTGGTTAGAAGCGGGTTAGCCCCAAAAGAAGGAAGTTGGTTAGAGTTGGTTAGATGAGGAAGATACTTGGGGAAGTTTAAATAAGAGAGAAAGGATCTCTTATGAGTGTGAATCTCTTGAGCATATTGAAGATACATTCTTGGTGAAATATTCATTACAGGTACTCATGGATGCATTAACAGTTTTATAAGTCTGAGGTATTGAC
>ML820908.1:0-15128 GCA_009831015.1 Picea engelmannii
ACTTGTAGCTCCTGCCCCCTCCACAAAACTGTAAATATTGGAACCCCAGACAACCCAAAGTATGTAAATCTTGGAAAAACAATATCTAAAGAGGAGAGGAAAGCCTACCTCAAATTATTCAAACAATACCAGGATGTGTTTACCTGGTCCTATAAATATTTGAAAACATATGATACCCGCATCATTCAACACACCATCCCATTGAAACCCGAAGTCAAACCTTTTCAACAGAAGCTCTGAAAGTACCACCCATCCTTGGAACCCATAATGTATCAAGAGTTAAGGAATATTTTAGATACGAAGATAATTTTCCAAGTTAGACATTCCGCCTGGGAAGTGAACCTTATTCCAGTAAGAAAAAAATTAGGAGAAATCTGATTATGCGTAGACTTTCAGAATCTCAACAGATCTTCAGAAAAGGACAATTATCCCATCCCACCGATGGAGAAACTCCTACAGACCGTGTCGGGCTTGTAAATTTTCTCCCTTTTAGATGGTTTCTCAGGATACAACCAAGTGTTTATTTCAGAGGAAGACCGATTAAAAGCTACCTTCCGGACCAAATGGGGAACCTTCGCTTATAAACGCATGCCTTCCAGCTTGATTAACGCAGGAGTGAGCTTTCAAAGGGAAATGGACGTGGCATTTTAGGGACTTATAGGTAAGTGCGTGGTAGTTTATTTATATGACATAACGGTGTATTCAAAGAATAGAGAGGAACACATCCAACACTTAACTCGGATTTTTGAAAGATGCCGAAAATACGGTATATCACTCAATCCTAAGAAAACTATCTTCGGTGTTGTAGAATATAAGTTGTTAGGGAATATTATATATCAAGAGGGAATTCGCATAGACCCCGAAAGGATTAAATCCATAGCTCAACTTCCTCCACCCCATAACAAGAAGGCTATGCAGTTTTTTTTCAGGAAAATTAATTTTGTAAGGAAATTCACCCCCGGCTTCACTGAAATCATCAAACCCTTACAAAAAATGATTCGTAAAGATTCCAATTTTAAGTGGGATGATGAACAAAAATACGCTTTCAACAATATCAAAGATGCCATATCCTGGGCCCCACTATTGCGAAGTCCCGATTTCAATAGAGACTTTAACCTTTATAGTTTCACCTCTAACCAATCGCTAGTTGTGGTTTTGAATCAGAAGGATGACGACAACAACAAAGCCTCGGTTTCATTCATGAGCACCAACCTTCAAGGAGGTGAGCTCAATTACCCTGCCATAGACAAGAAGGCCTACGCGGTCTATAAAGTAGTAGAGCATTTTAGGTTGTACATCCTCAAGAATCACACTAAGGTGATTGTGCCACACTCCACAGTCCGATCCTTTTTTACCCAACAAGAAATGGGAGAAAGAAGAGGGAACTAGATGGCAGTAGTCCAGGAATTTGATATAGATATAAAACCCACCAAGTTAGTAAAAGGAAAAGGTTTGTGCAACCTTGCAGTCGAAGCTCAAGATCAAGAAAACCAAGATCCAGGGTGGGATAATGAAATAATACTGTGGTGTGGTGAAGAAACATACATTTCATTAGGACCAGATTCATGGTACAAGGATTTGGCTCATCGATTACATCATGGGACTTGTCCTGAAAACCTCAACCCTAGAGAAAGGAGAGCCCTCTGATTAAAATCCGCACAATATCACCTCATAAATTCGGTACTCTTCCGGATCAACTATGATGGGGTATTACTGAGATGTCTCGACCGCGAAGATGCCGATAAAGTGCTGAAAGAACTCCACGATGGCCCCGCTGGGGGACATTTTGCAGGGAACACCACCGCTCATAAGGTTCTAAGAGTCGGCTATTATTGA
Source organism: Picea engelmannii (assembly GCA_009831015.1). Classification (NCBI taxonomy): domain Eukaryota; kingdom Viridiplantae; phylum Streptophyta; class Pinopsida; order Pinales; family Pinaceae; genus Picea; species Picea engelmannii. The sequence continues at coordinate 1,837 of ML820908.1, forward strand.
CTCACTTTGTTCAAAGACGCTCATGCTTACGCCAAGAATTGTAAGACTTGTCAAATAAGTTTTGGCAAGGAGAGAAGGGAAACAATCCCACTTCAGCCTATAACCGTCTCTAGACCATTTGAATAGTGGGGGTTGGATATCATAGGAGAAATTATGACCAATTCTTTGAAATTGCACAAGTATATTCTTACTGCCACCGACTATTTCACAAAGTGGGCAGAGGCCATCCCTCTGACCCATGTAAATGAGAAAATAGTCATCCAATTTATAGAATAGTAACTAATTACAACATTTGGCGTTCCTTCCATTCTAGTCTTTAATAATGCAGCCTAATTCTCCTCTACCCTATTGACAGAGTTCGCTCTGGACAAAGGAATCATAATCAAGTACTCTGCAAATTATTGCCCTCAGGGAAATGGTGTGGCTGAGTCAACCAATAAGAATTTGGTGAGGATACTAAAGAAGATGGTTCCAGATAACCATAGAAATTGGCATAACCAACTCCATAATTCCCTATGGGCTGATAGGGTCACACCCAAAGAGGCTATAGGGAATTCCCCATACTTCCTGGTCTACAGACAAGAAGCCATTCTCTCGAATGGGATTTATCTTCCATCTCTCCAATTGGCCCAAGATTCTAACGATGATAAATCCTCAACCATGAAACAAAGAATCAACACTATACTCATGTTGGAGGAAGAGAGGGAAAAGGCTAAGTCTAAATTTTTATCCCATTAGCAGATAGTGAAAAGATGGTTCGATAAGCATAAGGCTAAAGAAAAGAATTTTGAAGTAGGAGACATAGTTCTAAAGTGAGATAAGGTAGATGAACCCAAAGGGAAGCATTCCAAGTTTCAGAGCCTATGGCTTGGGCCTTTTCAAGTGGCTGAGAAGATTAGGGTAGGTACTTATCATTTGCAAAATCTGAGAGGGGAACCTAACGCCCTCCTGGTAAACGGCCAAGCCCTAAAGTAGTACCTCCAATCATAACAACACAGTTAAAGTTATATATATATATATACATATATATTTCCAGTTGGCAGGAATAAAAGAAGGACCGAAGATATCTATTTTATGGGACAAAGATTCTGCGTTCGCCCAGTGAATCACCATTTGTCAAGTGCTCAACACACCCTAAAAGTTCTGTGACCACTTATTTTTGGGTACCTCCTTGTCTTCTACCTTCAATTTTTTTCACCGTGGTTTGAGCCTGATAACCTTCTTATCTAATATGTTTCATATCCGATTTTCTCTTGAGCATATTAAAAACCATCTTAAGAAACACCATGACTGATCAAGGAACCAACGAACCAGATTTCTCTCGGCTTACATGAGAAGTTCGACATACGTGAAATATTAAGGTAGAAAAAATTGTATGGGAAGTCAAACCAGTCGAGTGCCGACATTCTGGGACATCGACCGATAAGAGTTTCTCTTTTACACATATAGTCTCTGAAAAGATTTCACCAAACACCGGTCCTTTTGGCTTTGGAAAAGAAGTTTAATCATAAGTGTCGCACAAAAGAGGAGTTCCACTGACACCGAAAACATGACCAATCCCAACATCACCGGTATCGGGAGTTTTATCAAGAAAATATAAATGTTGATAAACAATCTAAAATAGTAGTCGATCCTGGATCTTTATGAAGGTAAGATGTGACGTGATGTTTAACCCCTAGCTGTGTCATGTACTCTACATTCAAAGATTTAGTTAATTTGTAGATCACGCATTAGTTACTATTTCGTGCATGAATCAAAAGGGAACCGTTAAACTCACTAATACGGTGCATCTCCATCCGCGCCTTCGCTGTCAACCAGTTAAGTCTCAGTGGAAAAAATATGATAGCATTATATTTTGAAATCTTCATTTATCACCCATATTAACTAATTGATATGACTGGTAGTATCTCCCAGATATATTCTTTCGAGACCTTTTTGTGTGGTCCCACTCTAAGCAGTAAGGAACTCAGAACGAACAGGAGAACGAAGCCACCAGTCCAGAGGAAGAATTCGATGTCTAGTGAGTATTAAATAGTTTTCTTAGCAAGCATTACATGTATGGGTTCATCTATGGCTTTACGTTTCATTTGTGTATGTTTGCACCTGATGCTACTCTATATATGTGTTTAAAAGGCGGTTTTGATTGCAAGGACAATGCCTCCAAAGAAGCCATCCACTAGGAAATCACCACAGGCACCAAAGCTGCAAGAATCAGAAATAGGAGAAGGCTCCTCCCCAACAGTTGCAAGACAATTAGAGTTCGCTCCTAAGCCAATGTACATCATTAAGGCGAACACCAAGGAGCCCTTCGTCCAACCCCCAACTTTCGGGGATACAGAGGCAAGCATTGGAGAAAAGATGAATTTTCCTCGCTGGGAAGAAGTCTTCAAGAAGATCAAGAAAGAATATCCCCTTGAATATACTCCACACACCGACCCTGATACAAGGAAGCTCGATGACGAGGTCCTCCCAAACATTCGTAGGTCTTATCTTCACATGGTGGCAAGTCGGTCTCTGGTTTTCCCTTGCGTCGAGATCTTAAAGTGGCTCATTGATCACACCGATGCACATAATTATTTGATTAATGATGAAAATGGTGAATGCATCGAGGTTTTCCTTCTATCAGAAGTTTAGAAATACTACAAACTCAATGAGTCCAGAAAAAAGTTGAACACTGATTTCGTGGTGAGTTTCTATGCCTCTCATCACACTAGCAAAATCTTGGCATCCTGGTGGAGGGAATACAAGAAATTCATGAACTGAACTTCTAGCTGGTACCCGACGGTCAATATCATGGAACCATACACCTATCTCAAGACCCTTCTCTACAGATTACATGGGGAGAAAGACTGCTCCCAGTTTTTGGAATCTTGGATGCCTCTGGCTTTTACAGTCGTCGTTTCGGGTACCGGTTTCAATTGGAGTGTTATCATATCCAAACAGTTGAGCACATGCATAAAACAAGCGCAGGCACCAAAGGAAGGAGATACCCTTCCCTTCTACATGGCTTCATACCTACTGGACATCATCTGCGGCAGGAATGCTTTTGTTGGGATGAACTTGAATTGGTACCCTTCGGAGCTCGCGGTCCATGTATACTACAACATCTTGTGGGAAAACAGGTACAAGAAATCCTATCCTATTATCCGTGATCATTTTATTGCACCCATTTACTTCTTACTCTTTAAGAGAGAATGCCCTAGATTATCAAATGAAGGAAGGAAGGTCATAGTCAAAATTGATCACTGGTATTTAGATGAACGAGAAACCTACATCAGGATTTTTTGTGCCACAGGGACACCACATTTATTACCCCTTTATGTTCCTGACCGGCTAGTGTTAGGAGAAATCTACTATCAAACCATCATACAACGATACACTGAAACTTTAATAAAAGACAAGAAGTAGGCTTTCATACCGTATGGATTCCATATCAGCCTTTGCATGGTCAAAGACACCACGCATGATAAACAAATAGTGTTAGGTCAATTGGAATTTCGGTTCCAAATTGGTCAATTTCGCAAACACGATCCCAAGGGATTGGTCCTATAGCACGAGTCACAGGTATAATATTGTTGGACTTATGCCCACGATCGGTTTGAGGATGAAATTTTCACCGAGAACGCTCAAGACAAGGATATGGTGGCAGCCAGGAAGGCTGATCCTAGAGGAACCAGGTTTAGAGCTTAGAGCTATGAAGAGTAGGCCACACTATTGGAGCAAGTAATTCAAGAAGTTGGTCGACACCCTGAAGCAACAGTAGCATATGAATTGGAGGAAGAAACAAATAACCCCCAAGAATACATTGAGGTCATAGAGGCTCATTAGGGATCCCCGGTACAAATCAGAGTTTTCCCTAAAGATCAAAAAACTTAAGAGAGTGGCACACTTTTATACCAGTAGTCTTAGCTACTAATGAAATAGATGCAGGATAAACCACATCCTGCCATAAGTCCCGAAATTTCAGTTACCATCCAAAGAGTTTCGACAGAGCCTAGCAATCTTGTTCTTACAACTGCCGATGGCACCAATGGGTCGAGTAATCCCGAGTCTATGATATCACCAATTGATATCTTAGGAGAAGGAACAACTCAACTAGAGACGGGTCGGGTTTCGATATAAACACAAGATACCAACCCCTTGAGCACGCTAATAAATATATACAACGAGGACGAGAGCACAAACCCTTCTCATGGCACCCCGATGTGCATCCAAGAAGAAGAAGGTCCCGAAAATACCTTTTCCCCAAGTCCTGAAAATGTCTCTTCTGTTGGGACCAGGGTTTAGGACCAGGGAATCCCACAAAATGAAGTTGAAGATGAATGTAATCTCAACACAGGAAAGTCTGATGAACCGGAAATAGATGTAGGCCCAAGTTACAAGCCTCCACAGAAGGAAATCGACAGTTCCATGATCGATGAGAAAGTAAGTGACAAGTCCATACAAGACACCTCTATCCTACCCAATACTTAGATCCCCAGTGAGCAACAAGTAGAAGTTGGATCTACAAGGCAGAACGAAGAAGTTCGAGAGCCCACTCTCAAACAAATTTACACTACGGGAAGCTTGGGAAATTTACACTGCAAGGAGGAGAAGAATCACCCTGGATCATTCCATCATAGACGTCACTGAAGAGAAGTTAATTAATACAATAGACACCTATATGTCTGAGCTGATTGGTGTGGGAAAATCCCTCTCAAAGGTCGTCGAGGACAAAGATAGGAGAGATTAAAAGGAACTCGTCGCCGCCCAAAAGGAGCTCAAACACTTGTGCCATCTTGTCGATTACTATAAGGGTGCTACACATACAGTTGTGTATTTAAAAGATGAGTTAAATAATGTTTATGATGAGTTCAAGAAGGAAAAACAATTGTTAATCTTGAATATAGACAAATTCTAGGAAGACACTCTCATGGAACTCACGACATGTAAGGAAATGGATCGATGGTATGAGAAGGCGCAGAAGGTAGTGGGGAGGCTCGAGTTTATTGAGGCAGTCCAAAAAAGTCGAGAAAAGGAAGACCACGACATTCATCTAGTAAGTAAAAGCAGTCTCAATCGCATGAAGCGATCAGCTGAATATTGGGCCAAAATGTCTTGAATCCCACATGAAGAAATCCAAGAACAATGGGCCAGATGTCAAAATCACTAGGAAAAATCAATAAAATAATGAAAGACATCAGACTCCCTGAGTATGGTACCTCCTATATGTTTATCGACCTAAATGAAATAATCAAGTTGTGCACCGAATAGGATGCGTCATGGGTCGAAGAATGTGCAAAGGTCACTGATGCAAAGCCTGGGAAAGTAGAACAGTTCAAAGGACATCTAATCAAAGCCATAGCCATACTTAAGAAGTTGAATTTCACCCTTGCAAAATATCAAGCACACGCAATAGACATCAGAGGAATCTATGTGGCTCCAATGGAACAACACAGGTTTCCATGGGCCAACACCTATGAAGAACTCTTTATCAGATGGTATGATTATGAAAGAGTCCACCCTTTCCAGGAAACAACTCGAGTGGACTGTTGAAAGACTGTTAGATGATGATGCCACATGGAGATTCTTGATTAGTTCAAATTGTATTTTACCGTTAATTACTATTAAGACTTTATATTATAAATAGGAACATCTACCGATGGTCAAAAGGTCGATGGTTGTTGTAAGAACTCTTTTCTTTTGGTTGTTGATAATTATTTTGAGACTGCTACGAATTAAGAAGTCCTTTTGGACTAGAGATGAGCTATTTTCATCATATGTATGTGATTGGAGTTGGAGAATAATTACTTCCTTTCCTATTCCATTAATGTTGCAGTAAATGAGTAAGATCAATTAATTCTATTGTCAAGTTATCTAGTGCAATGTTTTGATTTTCCTTCCTTTAAATGATGAAAGTAAATCATTGTTCTTCTATGTGGTGAATGTCTTGGTAGATGAATTATTTTTCTTACCATGACATTGATTACAGTTGTGTTTCTTTCTCTATGCTAAGTAGTTTACCTCAACTATGTGATGAATGTCCCGGTAGATGAATTATTTTTCTTACCCTGATCTTGATCATATATGCGTCTTCTTTCTATTAACTAGTTTTCTCAGACAGTAGTTGGATGCTCTATCAGTTAGATTATTATTACTAATCCCTTTGGCATAGGATCATTGTTTTCATGTTGGAGTAGCGGGTTATCCCAAGCTCGACCCATTCCCAATAGTTAAAACTATTGTCCTATCTTCATCAAGTTGGTTTAAACTGGCTTGCATCTCTTGTACTTGCCCCACCTAAGAGAAAATACAGAAAAAAAATTGTCTTAACCGAAGGAAGAGCATTCACCAAAAAACATAAAAGATCATCGATAATTTGGCCAGATTGTAAGATCTAGAGAACAATTCCACTCCAAACACTGCAGAGTCTAATTGGGCCTCGGTGGCGGGTTTGGTTCCTGCTGTTGAATCAGGCGATTTAAGCCCCATCAACACAACGATCCTCGTTGATCCGAGATCAATGACTCAAAATTAATTTGGGACTCCGAGCTTCGAAGCCTTCCACCACTCTAATTCACAACACATGTGAAGTGCCAATGTGGTGAACCATCAGGAGAGGTAGATATCCAACGACCGTTAGGCCTCGACAAACCAATGGCCAAGATCATTTTTGGAACTCCGATCTTTGGGAGTTCTTGTCTGCTAACACGCACAAACCTCTGGAGTATCGAATATCTAGAGTGACCAATTCTCTGGAGTGTTATATCTATAGAATGTAGAATGTAGGATGTAGAATGCAGAATGTAGGATCTCTTAATGTAGAATGATGGACAAGATCCATTCCGGGCTTCAGAACTTTGGGATATTTTGACTCCTCTGCAACCTTTGCACAAAATTATCTCAATACGTGAAGCCTGAAGGACCTGTGTCTTATTTATGAGTGACTGGGAGATATGAACTCGGATTAATCCTTTAGGCACTAATCTCACCTCGTAAGATCGATGGTCCTCTTTAAATGGACTATCGATCGATGACCACTAATGATTGCAGAGATTAAACTTGCTCGCGCTTTAATTTTCCTCCCGATCTCCACAATGAAAACATGATCATCCATTGTAGGGTTGATTTCCACTGTTGATCTGTTCATCTATCAGGATCAACAATATTTTTGGATTGTGGAGTCTAAACCTACACACACTTTAACTTTCCCATTGATCCCTGCAATGGCTCTTCGTCGTCAATCTGCCTTCACTGAGATATGACGATCATGACTTTATTTATTATGGATTTACCCCTTTCCTCAAAATCAAACAGTTATAAACCACTAGTAGAGTGATCGCGTGAATGTTGCAGCTTCTCCTCTGCTACTTCTTCATTTTCCTCCTAAAGAAGGTATTTCACAAATTCCTAAACGCTTGATCCTTTGAATCTCCTTCTGCAGGGTTGTTGATCTAGATTATTTTCGGCACAAAATGAGAGAGGAGATATAATAAAGAAATGTATAGAGATATCTCAAGTATCCAATAATATAACATAAATGTATCAGAGACATTCATTCATTAATTTTCTATTAATGAGCGAAAATGTACAAAGACTATAAAAATACAGAGTGAAAGACTCGTTAGAATGGTGGCATCTTATCTCTGAGAAGAGATGTGTCTGCTAATCGCATTCACAAGAAGATTATTTTACAATGAGGCTCCAAATGCCTTTTTATAATAAATAAAATCCAAAAACCTAACCCCGGAAGATGAAAAACCAACAGATTTGTAGATCCCATTTTGGGTAGTTTGGTGTATCAACTTCTTGGGGGCATAACTTTGGCATATGATCTCCATTTGGGGTGCACGATAGCTCGTTGAAAATGTATCTTCATGGAGATCCATTTTGGAGGTCTAATCAGAGCCTTTGTCTATCATTGAGAAGCTCAGTCCGGAAAAAACATTCATTTAGGCCCTCAAAATGGCCCCTAAAGTTAAAAACTGCTAAAACTAGTAAATTGCCAAAATTGCCAAAAACTTGTTTTGAGCCAAATGGAAAAGGTGGGTGGCCACTGATATACACCTAGATAAGATACCTCCATGCATTTTTATTTATCCTACGCTCTTTTTAGCGGACTTCTCTCCAATCTTTGTGAAGAGTCTTACCTCCCGTGCTCTGATACCATGAAAAAACAAGAAACTATGCAAGAAACAAGAAAACATAGTAGATAGATCAGGAACGAGAATGTGCAGAGAGAAAAAATGTATTAGATTATAGGGTAAACATATAGGGATGAAAACAAAACAACAAAATCAAGAAGCAAGGAACAAATCCTAATGACTGGTTCAACTGGCCAGAATAGCTGGCAGTGTACACTCACACGTTGTTGATGTTATAACTAACAATTATGTTAGCATACATGGAAGTTATTTTATTCCATTCATTCGCAACATGGTAAACGAAGAACATGACTTTGAATCAACGAAAATGGTAAAATAATGAAAAATCCTTTGTTGTTCATAACTCTGGATAAATAGTCGATGAAATGCACTATAAGACTCATGGAATTCAATACAAAAACACTCTAAAATAAGTGTAAAAGAATGTTGTTGATGTCTCAAAAATTTATTTATAAACCTCAAAACTCCAAGACATCTAAATTCCAAACTTTAACGGATAAATTTAACATTTCAATCGTATAAAACAAATATTTAATTAAATTTCAGTAAAAGCACGATTCTTTTAAAAGAAAAGTGTATCTTATTGATTTTTTTTGTTTGTTAAAAATGTTTGTCACTTAATCATTGGCTAATAAACCACAACCTAGGGGAATCTAAGTCATCAAAATCACCAGGAGATCCCACACGGCCTAGGTCACACAAACTCTTAAAATGGGTGGATTTTTGGGTCTCTCCTCCTACCTAAACACACTGTAACGTAATTGAACTCAATTCGCCTAGAAATACCAATTAATATAAGGGTGGATTTTTGGGTGTATCCTCCGAACTAAACACACCATAATGGAATTGAACTCCGATCTATTGGACTTCAGACCTGCAAATTGAATTCACGAACAAAGACAAAAATAAAGAAATATAAAACATCACATGCGACAACAAAGACAAATTTGGGGGAAATGGTAATCTTTAGTGCTCAACCAAAGAATGGAGAAATGAATACAAATCCCAATAATCTCCTCATCAACTTCTATACTTAACCAAGAGAGGTATCAAAAGTTTCTAGGCATCGGGAAAGCCAAACGCTTGAGAAACCTCCAAACAAATGTAATGACAAGGGTATGTGTTGTCACAACCCATCAATATCGACCTTGACAACAATTTTCTCATACCTTTCCCAACGAATCAAACATCACCTTCCTGCAGGCCAAGAGAAGCCAAACACCATCGCAACTTCTGTAACAACGGTACTTTCATAAACATGTTTCCACAGTTTGCTCCCGTATGTACCATTCCACATCCACTGAATCAACATAACCACAAACTAAATCATTACAACCACTTTAGGTGATACTCGTGCTTCTGAAATACTGAAGCACCCATTTCATTTCTCTTTACCTGGTTTTTTCATGTGTACAATGAAAAAACCAAATTCTTGTGAAATATCTTAGTACTTCATCGCATACATCAAAGTTCCTACTAACATATGATACACGAGACATATAACCCTTTTATTCTTCATTACTTATACTAACATAAGAAACCTTATAATGTAAATTCAAATGGATATCTATCAGTTCCACATTATTCATACTGAATTTCCCAATTATATTCTTCGTATACTTCTATTGTCATAACCAAAGATTACCACCTTTCCTTTCTCTCTGTATTTCGATGCCCAAGATTTGTTTTAGCTACTCCTAGATCCTTCATATCAAATATCCTAGCCAACTAAGACAACCTGTTGATCCCAACCATTCTTGTTCTTGCTACAAGCATAACATATATAACCAAGATAATGAATATACCATAAACAAAATGGTTATACTCATTCCTATAAAATTTGTCTCACCATGAAGGAATCAAACATCTTGTAACATTTCCAGCGCGAGCTTCAGGCTATACAATGACTTCTTGATTTTGCAAACAAATTTCCCTTTGCAATCTGAACAACTCCTAATTATAACAATACACATTTATGCTAATGTTGATTTGTAGGTAGTAGGATCCCACAATTTTCATCCCTTAAATCCATCACCACAACCAAAAAAGATGCACTTCCTTGAACAAATCTGTCCAACCCATCCAAGTGAGACACCTCTCACCTCTAGGCTAAATTTGAATGGAGTATCCTAAGCCATTTTACAAGCTTCATTACATGAAATCCATGGAGTATCCTAAGCCCTTTAATTTTTAATAATAGTAATATGAAAGAAGTATTTTTTATAAGTATTTGGAAATTGATTTTAGTCACAAGATAATTGAAATATAATATTGTAAAAATTAACTAATAAAGATTGCAAAGCTTATTTAGATATTCAAAACAATTGTAAAACTAGAAATTTTGTTTTTTCTAGAAAAAAAAGAAGACTAAAATGTCCTATTGTCGTAGTGTGATGAATATATTCCCATCGTTGCAATATCCCCATCATCGTAAATAGGTGATAAAAAATATCATGTCATCACAATGTTATGAACTTAGCCTCATCGTCACAATGTGACACAAATATCCACTCGTCGTAATGTGATGCAAATATCTTGTCCTCACAATGTGACAAACATATCCCAATTGTTTCACTTTGAAGAACATAACCATACTTTCACAATGTGACAAACATATCATGATATGATGAACATACAATGTGACGAACATAACCATATTGTCGCAATGTGACGAACAAAACTATGGCTGATGGTGAACATGCGACATTTATGATCATCGTACAACCTCTTTTTATTTAAATTTCGTATCACTGCAATGTGATGAACATAGCCCCATCGTTACAATATATGTGTCATTGTCAATATGGAACAAAAAATATCATGTCGTCACAGTGTATTAAACATAACTCGATCGTCGCAATGTGATGCAAATATCCAGTTGTCATAATGTGATTCTATCAATGTGATGAACATAGCCTTGTTATCACAATAACATAGCCTCATCGTCACAATGTAATGAGGATAGCATCCTCATCATAATGTGATCAAAATATTGAGTCATCATAATGTGACAAATAATGTCCTGTTGTCACAATATGATGCACATAATTTTTTCATTGCAATGTAGTTTTGTCATTGCAGTGTGATGCAAATATCTAGTTGTCATAATGTGATTCAAATATCATATCCTCACAATGTCATGAACATATCCCTACCATCGCACTATGACAAGCATAGCGATATTGTCACAATGAGACAAAATTGGCCCTCCCATCCCACTATGACAAACATAACCATATTGTCACATTGTGACAAACATAGACTTATATGATGAACACACAATGTCATGAATATAACCATATTGTGGAAATGTTATGAACATAAATATGGTTGACCTTGCTTTACCTTGGTTGACCATGACCATGGTTGATTGTGGTTGACCATGGTTGACAATGGTTAACCATGTTTGACAGTTGCTTTCCATAAATGACCATGGATGGCCATAAAACCATTTATGTTAATCACATGACCACTTTTTACTTAAATGTCATATTGTGGCAATGTGATGAACATAGCCCTGTCATCGTCAATATGTGACAAATAATATGACGTTGTCACAATCTGATGAAAATAAATTTGTTTTCGCAATGCGATGCAAATATCCAGTTGTCATAATGTGATGCAAATAGCATATCCTTGAAATGTGATGAACATAGCCCTGCCATTTCACTATGATGAACATAACCATATTGTCACAATGTGACGAACATAGCCCTATACGATGAACACACAATGTCAAGAACATAACCATATTGTGGAAACGTGACAAACATAACTATGGTTGACCTTGCATTACCTTGATTGACCATGACCATGGTTGATTGTGGTTGACCATGGTTGACAATGGTTAACCATGTTTGACAGTTTTTTTCCATAAATGACCATGGTTGGCCATAACCATATTCTCGCGATGTGATGAACATAACCATATTGTCGCAAGGTGACGAATATAGCCTTGTCATCACAATGTGATGAACATAACGATATTGCCACAATGTGACAAACATAGCCTCGTCATCACAATGTGATCAACATAGCCCCGCTTTTGCAATGCAACAAAAATATTTACATCACATAATGTGGCGCAAATATCATGTCCTCACAATGTGACAAACTTAACCCCTCTATTGTAATGTGACAAAAGTAACATTATTGTCGCAATGTGATGAATGTAGACTTGCCATGGTAATGTCATGAAGATAGCTTTGTCGTTGTAATGTGATGCAAATATACAGTTGTCATAATGTGATGAAAATATCATTTCCTCGCAATGTGACGAAGATATCCCTGCCATTCCACTATGACAAACATAACCATATTGTCACAATGTGACAAACATGTCCCTATACAATGAACACACAATGTCACGAACATAAGCATATTGTGGAAATGTGATAAACATAACTATGGTTGACCTTTCTTTACCTTGGTTGACCATGCCCATGGTTGATTTTGATTGACCATGGTTGACAATGGTAAACCATGTTTGAGAGTTGTTTTCCATAAATTACCATGGCTAGCCATAACCATATTCTCATGATGTGATGAATATAACCATATTGTCGCAATGTGATGAAGATAGCCTTGTCATCGCAATGTGATGAACATAATGATATTGTCGCAATCTCACAAAGATAGCCTTGCCATCGCAATGTGATGAACATAACAATATTGTCACAATGTGAAAAACATAGCCTCATCATCACAATGTGATGAACATATTATCGTTGTCGCAATGTGACACAAATATCCTATCATCATTATGTGACAAACAATGTTATGTCATTCCAATGTGATGAGCATAGCCCTATCATCGTAATCCGATGAACATATGACATTTATGTTCATCACATAACCATATGACATATGATGAACATACAAAATTTATTTTCATCATGTAGCCATTGTTTACTTATATGTCCCGTGGTCGAAATGTGATGAACATATCCCCGTTGTCACAATATCCCCGTCATCGTCAACATATGGAAAACAATATCTCATCGTTGCAATGTTATCAACATAGCCTTGTTGTCGCAATGCAAAGCAAATATTTGCATCACATAATGTGGTGCAAATATCATATCATCACAATGTGACAAACTTAATCCGTCCATCGTAATGTGACAAAAATAACATTATTGTCGCAAT
>ML820908.1:15228-28561 GCA_009831015.1 Picea engelmannii
TCATAAATTATGTTATTACAGAATTCATTGAATCCGAGTATTATTTTCTTAGAGAGAGAAATATATGCAGAAGTAAAGGACCTCTAGGCATGATCAACATTCATTTTCACGTCATGTGTGCAGGAAAACTGCAGAGCCGATACCACAACCATCCACTCGCCTTCAACGACTTCCATTGCGAGAGACGACTACGACAAAGTAGTGTAGCACACGAATCAAATCGTGAGGAATTTGACCTTATATGTATCCCATAGAGCGGAAAATGTTACTGAGGCATACATTTATAGCGGATATACCTACAATAAGAGTGGCTCGGAAGATTAGTGCATATTCCTCTCAATCCTGTGGCTACCGACAACATCGCATCAACTCTAGAATTACAAATTCAAATATTTTTTTTAAAGTGATAATATATTTCTTTGATGGTAGTGTTCTTACGATCAAACATTTAATACGTATTTAGGTTTTAGACATTTAGTACGTTGTCATAGACTTCATCGTTCTGATAGATGAACACTCAAGTATTGCCAAGTATAAATATTTGCAATATTTATCTAAGAGTTCATTGCTAGCATTCCATATTGTGTATCAGCATTTTAATTATAGGATGGGACATTTGACACATAACATATTAATAAATTAGGATATTATATTCTTATTAAAACAATTTGAAAGTTTTATAATAATTTTAATTATTTCAAACAAAATTTAATTTAATTAGAAAAATCTAACTTCCAATCTAATCAAGGAATCAAAATCTAACCAATTGAAGAATTGATAATCAATGAGCTTAAAGACTAAACACCTAAAAATTCCTTTAATTTAAATCTCTTCCTTTCCATTTTACCTAAAAGGACTAGGCTACCATACAACTCTTGTTTAAATAATACAATAATATTTTATAAATATATTAATGTGTTTATACTATAATGTATTTTTTTTTACTTTATTCATGAATTATTAACTTATAAATGTTTTTTAATTTATTCATGCATTATTAATACTTTATTAATGAGGTGTATTATTGTATTTTTATTATTTTAGTAATGCATTTATTTTGCTATTATTTTCTCATTATTATTACATGTATTTCTTCTTATTATTATTTACTTTATTATAAATATATTAATGTGTTTATGATATAATGTATTATGAATATTTTTTTATTTTATTTATTTATGCATTATTAATATTTTATTAATGTTATGTATTATTCTATTTTTATAAACTTAAATATTTTCTTAATATATATGTTTGGTTAAATTATGATTAATTAACTAATTTTAATCTTTTAACTTTTTTAATATAATATATTAATTTATAAATTAATTATTAAATTCTACTATTAAAATATTTATTAAATTACATGTTGCATTAATATATTATATATTAATATATTGATATTTAATTTTTACATTAAATTAAATAAATAATTGATTAAAGTATTAATTAATTAATATATTAATATTTTTCTACATTTATGTAATAATACATTAATGCATTTATACATTATTACTGTATTTTTATTTTATTTATATATTTTTGCATTATTAATGTATTATTTTAGTAATGTTTTAATTTTTTATTATTTTCTTATTATTACATGTAATACTTTATTATTATTATTATTTAATTTATTAATATACTTTGTTATTTACTCTTTATTTATTTATGTTAATTTAATTTATAATTTATAAATAATTTTTATTTAAATTTTTTTATTATTATTAATCAATTAATAATTTATAATCAAATTATTATTAATACATTTAATACAAAACATTAGTATATTTAAGATTGTATTGTATTTTTTATTTTATATATTCATTTATCTATGATTAATATATTATATAAATAATACATTAATAATGTGTTCATTTTATAATGTATACATCCTCATGTGATTTAATGGTTAAGAACATGGAGCACAAGTAAATTGGGGTGAGAATTGAATTTGAAACATCCTTTACATATTTCCTTCCATTTAAATTTAATGCAAATAATCTTGAGATGATATATCTGCAACCAAGAGATGTAAACAGAAAATTCACACAACTTAAAATTCAGCATATATACAAAAGTTTCAAATCAAATTTCAAAATAAGCTTTACTTCTCGAGCAAGATGGATTATATTTTGCAGCTTGAAATGAAGGACATTGGTTAAATATAAAGATGACTGAAAATTGTTACTTTTATTTTAAAACTAATACAAAGAAGTTGTAATTTTAATTTTGGTGACTATATATATTAGAGCCTTCTAGCTATATGTAGGACTCATAGGAGAAGTTGAAATCTGTAGATTGTGTCGTGCATAAAGTGTTTAGAGATATGGTAAGTTGTATTCAGTAGATTGTGTGCACCATAAAGTTTTTGAGAGATATATACTTTTGAAAGTATTGTGATAGATTTAATTATATTTTCTAATATAAGTATTTTTTTAAATGACAAAAAATATTATTATTATTATAAATATATTATTTATTTATATATTATTAATATTTTATTATTTTAATGTATTATTGCTATTTTTTTAATCAGCTTGTAAGGGACATCCCTCTGTCCAGTGATTTGATTAGTAAAGTCTACTAAGGTATACATACCCTACCACCTCTGGATTTAAATTTGTGACCTTTTAAGAAGAAACAAATGTTTTTAGCCATTAGGTCCACTCAAAGTATTCTTAATATAATAATACATTACATTATAAATTAATGTTTTAATACTTTAATTTATAAATTGCATTAATGTTTTAATTATTTTATACATTTAATACTTACCACATTAATGTATTTAGTATTTTATACATTCACTTATATCTATTGCTAATACTTTATTACTTTATTTAATTATTATATTTTTTTGACACATTATTAATAATACTTTAATATTTTATTAAGCTTTATAGATGTATTTATTTATAATATTTAGTAATTTAATAATTTATACTTACTTTATAATTATATTAATTAATTAAAAAAAATTAATGATAAATTTATAAATGTATTTTTATTAATTAATTAATATAATAATACATTACATTATATATTAATGTTTTAATACTTTAATTTATAAATTACATTAATGTTTTAATTATTTTATACATTTAATGCTTACCACATTAATGTATTTAGTATTTTATACATTCACTTATATATCATTAATGTATCATTTAAATAATACCTCAATCTATTATAAATACATTAATGTGTTTAACAACTTTTGACATTTTAAATGATCATGAACCTTTCTCATCATAAACCTTTAACCCTAACTCTAAAATTTTCCATGCATAGGAGCACCAATGAAGAGAATTATGATAATCAAAGGAACTTGTGCTTTGACAAAAGTAAAGTTGACATTTTCTTAAAGGATTTAAATAGTAAATTAAACCTCCCAACTTATAAGGACAACATTGAAGAACTCTATCATAATTTTACAACTACCCTTTCCACTTCTATTAACAAGTTCTCTTTCGAGGTGCCCCATAAAAAGATTAATAGAACAACCAACCCTCAGTATGATAAAGAATGTAAAATTGCTAGGAAATCCATTAGGGATGCTTCTAATAAGCCCTTAAAACTCGATAAGATCAATACTTACAAATCCCTAATTAAAAGGAAAAAGATACTATATCAATAAAAGGCAATAGAAACTTTCACAACTATACAAGTTGGATCCTAAGAATTTCTGGAGCCAAATTATAAAAAGAAATACTAAAGAAAATAATAGGATTCCCTTAACGGACTGGAATTCCTACCTTAAAATTCTTTACGAGTTCCCTAATGCCATGGACACCGTTACTATTGTCCCTACAAAGGAAGAATTTTTTTCTTTAGATGACATAGAGTTCGGGGTTAGGCGGCTCGCAAATGGGAAAGCTAAGGACATTGAAGGCTACCAAGCTGAAATTTTTAAAATTGGAGGGCCAATCCTTATCCCTCACATGCACAAGCTCTTTAATTTAACAGTCAAAATTGGAGGGCCAATCCTTATCCCGCACATGCACAAGCTCTTTAATTTAACAGTCAAGTAGGGCTTCCCTAAACCCTGGATGCAAAGCCTCATTGTTCATATTTTTAAAAATGGGGATAAAAACATTCCCTCTAATTACAAGACCATTATGATTAGCCTGATTTTAGCCAAGCTTTATGGAATTATTTTGAAAAAGAAGATTAGCATTTGGCTAGAAAGTCACAGGAAAAGAGCTAAAGGCTAGGTCGGGTTTAGGAGATATCATTCAACTGTGGACCATTTTGTTACCTTTAGGATCATTGCAGAGGAGTTCCGCAATACTAAAACCAATCTTTTTTGTTTTTTCGTTGACTTTAGAAAATCTTTTGACATGGTTCCTAGAAAAAACCTTTGGAATAGGTTGGAAGAGATAAAAGTGCCTCTCGAGTCGAGGGATGCTGCAATAAGGATGTATGAGAACGTTATTACTAAGTTTAAAAACACTGAGGGCTAGTCAAAAGAGATTAATTGCAATATCGGAGTCAAACAAGGTTGTCTGTTGTCCCCTACCCTTTTTGGCATATAGATTGATAAGTTAGAAGAATGCTTGGAAAAAGCAGGTTGTGTTGGTCCTAGTCTCATTAGTATAGTCATCAATATTCTTCTTTATGCCGATGATATCATTCTTATGGCAAGGAGTCCCCATCATCTTGGAAACCAACTAAGAATCCTCAAGCATTTTTTCTCCAATATGGGTATGATTGTTAATACTGATAAGACTAAGGTCATGATTATTAAATCCAATAAGATCCCTTATGATACCTTTGTATATGAAAACAACAACTTGGAGGAAGTGACTTCATACAAATATCTTGGAATTGATATTCACCACAAGCTCAATTGGAATTATAGCATTGAGAAAAGGATTATTGGGGGATGGAAATCTTATTATGGGTTTGAAAACAATTGTAAATTAGTTGATCTTTAGAGTTGGGATAAGAAGAAACTCCTATTTGAGACTCTTGTTACACCCGTTATTCTTTATGGATGTGAAGTATGGGATTGTGGTATCTCTCATGAATCCTGGAGAAACATAGACAAAATACAAAAGAATTTTATAACCTATAATCTTAAAATTAAAGGAAATATGCCCTATCCCATCCTCCTCGTAGAAACAAGCCTTTCCCCCATTGAGAGCATGGCTATGACTAGATACCTATTGTATAAGAACAAGTTAAATAACATGGAAGACAAGACGCTACCTAAAATTGCTTCAAAATCAAGTCATAAACACCATCGACTCAAGCGAGGATGGCATAAAGACGCCTGGTCTTGGCTAAACTATTGGAGAATCATGGAAGAAACCATTTTGCAGAATAAAGAGACTATTAAAAAAAAATGTCAAATCAAAATTTAAGGAAAAAATGTAGTGTGATAAAGAATTAGAGGAAAAAATAAAATTAAGGTATTATAAAGATATAATCAACCCTAATCTAGAAGATCAAAATTATCTATCTATTTTGCCAAGTGTAAAGAAAAAAATAAGCATTGCTAAGATAAGAACGAATTCTCACGAGCTTCATAGTGAAACCGAGGGTTGGTCAATTCCTAAAACGCCATGGGATGAAAGAGTCTGTCACCTTTGTGACACTAAGAAGGTTGAAGATGAAAAACTCTTTCTCTTAGATTATCTGACACTAAGAAGGTTGAAGATGAAAAACTCTTTCTCTTAGATTGTCCAGCCTATACCCATATTAGATCTCATTTTCAAAATATTGATCACGCTACCAACCTTCCTAACCTCTTAACTCAACAAAAGTATGGTGATCTTGGAACGCTTCTCTTAATTCTTTTCGAGCACAGAAACAAAATTCTAAAGAATCACAAGTAATCACTTACCCTCTTAAGGTTCGATAGACCAATTAAGTCTTAATGGACATTAATCATCATCATAATGATTATAAATGTATTTTTATTTTATTTATGCATTATTAATACTTTGTCAATATAAATAATTTATTAATGTCATGTATTATTTTATTTTTTGAAACTTCAATATTTTATTAATATATAATTGTTTTATTAAACAATTAATAATTAACTAATTTTAATATTTTAGCAATCTATTAATTTATAATATATTATTTTATATATTTATTAAATTACAGGTTACATTATGCATTAATATAATGATACTTTATTTATACATTGCATTAAGGTTTATTAATTAATTAATACATTAATATCTTTATATATTATTAATGTTTTTTTATTTTATTTATATATTTAATATATTTAATGATACTTTATTTCTATATTGCATTAAGATATTAATTAATCATTAATGTATTTATATATTATTAATTTTTTTTTTCATTATTAATATATTATTTTAATAATATATTTATTTTGTTATTACTTTCTTATTATTATTACATGTAATAATTTATTATTATTATTATTAATTTGTTATTTATTATTTTATTTTTGTTAAATTAAGTTATAATGTATAAACATATTTTTTTCATTATTAATGGATTATTTTAATAGTTTATTTACTTTGTTACTATTTATTTTATTTTTCCTATATTATTTTATAATTTATAAATAATTGTTATTTAATATTTATTTTATTACTAATAAGCAATTGATAATTAATAATTTAATTATTATTAATGGATAAATATTAATATAAAATTTATAACTAGTAATTTTTAATAATTTCTTATTATTTAATAATTAAATAATAATTTATTATTATTTAATTAATTTTTTTTTTGAGTAAAAAAGTGAAACTTGCTATATTAAATTATCGAAGAAACTTTGACAAAATATAAATATACAGTGATATAGGTCTGAGTCACCAAAAATGCTACCGATTACCGAAAACCAGCATAAATTGGAGAGCATGTAACAATAGCATGATAAAACAAGAAACAAAATAGCATATGTCTTGCCCGGAGGAAACCAGGACATATGGCTATAGTCCAGATAGGCATAAAACAGTGACATGATAAAACTAAGAACTAGTAAAAGCATAAAAGACCTAGATACCCGGTGACCAGTCGCCCTTGCTTGTCTGCCACGTGGACCCAGCCGGGATGGAAAATGCCTGCACGCAGAGAGGGCACTTCCACTTAGCTGGAACATTGGAGTACACGTCAAGGAGCAGGTCCAGACGCTGGCCCATGAGAAGGGATCTATGCTCCAGGTCTGCCATGTGGCCTTGGAGTTCGAACACCAGAGCCAGATGCTCTGCACGGAGGAGAGAGCCATGCAAACCATCACCCAAACCATCACCCACGTCGTTGAGGGATACATCCCTCAATTCCACGGTCGCTCCAATTCCAGCGTCAAGCTCCATCCGCTCTGCACCATCCACATCTTCCTTCCTCTCCGAGCGATTGTTGTCCATGTTCACTTCTGCTCTGGTTGCCTACATATCATGGCTGGTGGGGCTGTGGTCACCCGGCCAGGGAATTTCCTCAACAATGCACCCGGGGATGTCATCTACCAGAGCGATTTTTGGGTCTCTTTCATGTCGGTGTGTCGCCTCCATGGCTTGGGGCTCCGGGGTAGTCGTCAGGTCCTCCATGAACGGATCTTCTTCCACGTAACAGGTGGGAAACGCGTCCTCAGCACCATCCTCCTGCCTGTCTCCCGGCTTAATTGTCGTGGCTTCAGTGCTGCAACCGGTTCTTGTCTCCGTAATGATGGCATGTAGCGCCAATTTCTCATCTCGAGCCTTCTTTCGGAGAATGGAGGTCGCCATCGTCAGAGCCCGCTCCAACTTTTCTTTCCTTTGCCGCTGCACCTTGTGGGTGTACCAGGCCGAGCCACGGCGAGACCTTCCCTGCGTTCTGGCCATAATTGTCAGGGAATGGATGACTATACAGAGGGGTTGCAGCGAGAAGGGAGTAAGTTGGGATGAGAACGATGTCGGGCTGCACCAAAGCTCCCAAATGAAGAGGAGAGCCGGAGAAAGAGTAGACCCACTCTGTCCAGGCACATAAAAAAGAAAAATGCCAGGAATTTCCTCACCGAAATGCAATGAGATGGGAGTGAGCCAGGACGAGAGGGATATAAAACTGCACCAGAGCTCCCATACGAAGAGGAGAGCTGAAGCAGGAGCAGACCCACTCTGTCCAGGCACATGAGAAAACAAATTACCAGAGGCCGAAGTCACCTGACCCTCCTTAAACCCTGTCATGTTGAGTGCGCTGTGAGTGAGAGTGATCGCGCGAGGGAGTTGTCCCTCCATCAGATAGTTGTTGTTATGGCCGTCCACCCTCGTAAATGCAGGCTTGTGGGTGGCGGCCATCAACATTTATGCCATGGCTTAGTACTAAGCCCAGTGTCAATGGAGTGTCGCGTGTCACCCCATCCGGGGATTATTATTTAATTATTAGTAATAATTTATTAATAAAATTATTATCAATTTATTTGTTATTATTAATAATAATTTATTTAATTAATAAAAATATTAATTATTTTATTTTATTACTTAATTATTACATTTAAAATGTATAAATATTTTCATGGTTGTGTCCATACATGCTTGGTTGTTAACTAGCAAGAATCATAAATAAGCTTATATCAACCACTTTTTACATAAATGTGATTATTGTTAGTTATTATATTTCATGACTACATTTAGACTATGATGTAAACATTTTTTTCTAAAAAATGATTATAATGTGAAACATTGGAATTCCCCGGATGGGGTGCTACGCAGAAAGGAAGGGGCACATGGAGGCGCTCAGGGAGAGGTCATTTATGGTGGCCAACCGCCCTCACACCATCGCCAATTATGAGGGCTCTCACCTCCGTCGGCCTTCGTCCATCGATGGGGCCTCTCACGCGCGAGAACAGGCCGGCCAACCAGAGCATTAAGCTCTCGGCTTTAATGGCTGTAGCCATCGTTTATGCTATTATCCACCTCACTGGAACACATAGAATGTATTCGCAGCTCACAGAGCAGAGTAGGAATAGAAGCGCAGGAGACATCCTGGCATTGGTCCTCATTCTCACTATGTCGCGAGAGAGGGGA
Organism: Picea engelmannii; assembly: GCA_009831015.1. NCBI lineage: Eukaryota > Viridiplantae > Streptophyta > Pinopsida > Pinales > Pinaceae > Picea > Picea engelmannii. Next base: position 24,231 of record ML820908.1, read on the forward strand.
AGACCCCGCAGAGGAGTAGGATGGTACGAGGTTGACTCCAGGAGGAAAAGACATAAGTGGTTTGAACAGGCTCCGGTTCTAGCTAAGAGGAAACGACGCAGGGAGACAATAGCAACAAGCTCGCCTCCAAGAACTTACGTCGAGGAAATTCCGACCATGGAGCTCCCCCCGAACTTCTCTGAGAGTCGAATGTTTATGGATAATTGGAAGCCCCCAGCGTGCATTGAAGCAGCAACACCACCGCCCAGTTTGAGAGAGACACACTGTCCCAATGACGCTCCTAATGAAGAGTTCGCCACCTGCCTGGTTGAGGAGGAGATGTCGGAACGCAACACTGACTTGTAGCCACAGAGGAAGACGCAGGGTCACCAGGAGATGGATGCCAAACCAAAGTCACCGCCCTCGCCACCACTCCTTCACCCGGAGGACCTGAACTTGATCTTTGAGGTCCGCAGTATGGTGGATGACCAAATCTTCAGGGCTGTCCGCATTAGCCAACGCTTGGACATTCTGTATGCCGCCTACTCTAGTGCCACACCACGACGACAATGCCCCACCTGCGCTCAGCTCTATCTCTATGTCATTCCTATCAGTAGCGGCAAGGCGAAGGAAGACTGCGAGGACTCCCGTGAATAGGTTCTTCTGTTTAGCTTGGTCTCCAACTCCTTTTCTTTTGATGTTTATCAGAGTTGTAGCTCTTTTAGTTATTAGCCTGATTAGCGTTAACATAGGCCTTACTAAACTGCTGATGAAAATGGACATGCACCCTGGTTTCCTCCGGGCAGGGTGGCGAAACAAACTGTTTGATTTTGCATGCTATTTTGGACAGGCCAGCTGTCTTGGTTTCATGGTGTATGGTGTATTTCTTTTTTGAAGCTTTAATATAACAGGATTTGTTTTTTTACAAAAAAAAATGTGAAACATTGGAATTTGAAACCATTTCCACTGTTAAATTAGACATGTGAAACGTTGGAATTCAATTCTACTCTTAAATTTGACGTTTTTATCATATTTAATGACCACCGTTATGTGGATAATTTGTATCTTATTTGACGGGCAAATGGCCCAGAGACATCAGTTTCTCACACATTTTCTGGCAAATACCCTCGTGATTGGCCATTTGCCCGTCAAATTCTAGCTCTGCGTGGAACTAAGACTCCTTAGTGAAGGTATGTACATAGTTTAAACGTTTTTTTAAGAGCGAGAATATTGGACAGAGAACAATAAGGACAATCTTTTCAACCTTTAAACTTTTCTTGGTTTAAATTTCGTTTTAAGCAACTCTATGCTTTCTTATAGCATTTATTAGATAAAACACACTCTCAGTACAACGTGAAAGTAAAATCCGTCCAAAGGGTTCAATCCTTACTGCGATAACATAGAAATCTTGAGGTGTGTAAATGTACAGAGAATTTGTTTTTTTAACGAGTTCAATTCTATTATTTTCAATTCTCACAACGGAATCTTATTTGTCTGCTATACGAGATAATCATTGTTCATTCTTATCAGTTGACAAAAGGGATTCGCATGGATAAGTACATAAGGTTAATATGTATGAGATTAAAAATGTGAATGAAATTTTTCAATGTAAATGAAAAATGTGAATGAGATAAAAAATGGATGAGATTTTTTCAAATTTATTACTTAAAATTTAATTAAAAAATAAACATTTTTTCTCAAATATATTACTTAAAGTTTGGGGTTAGCTAGTTGTTTAAAATTTAATTAAAAAATAAATAATTTTTATCAAATATATTATTTAAAGTTTGGAGTTGGTTAGTTATTTTACGAAATTGTTTTTTTATAAATTAGACTATATAAATTTATATAAATCAAAATCTATTTTTAAATAGAGATATCTTGGAAATCTCATATTGCTTATTTACATTTATCTTTATTTGTATGGTAAAGATACCAATAATTTACAGACTTTATATCATGAAAGTAACCTCCATCATATAATAATACATGTTTTTAAATGGTGTTGATAAGTATACATGAAGCTATCTGAAATAAATTACAAATAAACATTTATTTATTAGTTATATATTTTTTCACTGTAGCTAAATCTCATGTTGCTTATTTACATTTATCTTTATTTGTATGGTAAAGATATCAATAATTTTATTATGAAAATAACCTCCATCATATAATTATACTGAAAGCATTTTAGGACAAGTAATCAATAGATTGATAGGTTTTGCAAAACCACATTTTTTCCTTTATATGTCCAATACTTACTTCTACATCAACTATTATCACTATACATTAATACCACTAACCACCTTATCTCCTACACACTTCCCATTTCACTTACATTTCCATTAATACAAACTGACATAGAAAGAAGATAAGATATTCCATGGTTATTGGATACGGAGGCTTCACTTTATGTGCATTTTGGACATAAAACATCTAACAGATTATGTGCACTTTATTGACCTCATAAATACATGTACATCGCCTCTCTGATACCATCTCAACACTGCGCAACAAGATCCATTTCAATGTACGTGTACGGTTCTGGATAAGTACAAGGTAATCATTAAATAAGTGTGAACGCGTCTTCTTAATACGACAGCTAATTTCTCATATATTTGAATTTAATTTATTTAAAATATTATTTCCCTTTGAACATTTTTACAATGTTTTTAACATTGATTAAAATATATATAGTCATAGTCTACTGAAATGTTTAATATTTTTCGTTAAATCTTCAGAATTTAATATATTTGAATTTAATTTATTTAAAATATTATTTCCCTTTAAACATTTGTAAAATGTTTTTAACATTGATTAAAATAAATATAGTCATAGTCTACTGAAATGTTTAGTATTTTTCGTTAAATCTTCAAGAATTTAATTTTTTTAGTTCTTTTCATTTTTAGTTTTTTATGATATTTATTGAAATTTTATATTTTTTTCAATTAAATTTTGATAAATTTGATTGTTATTCATTGAAAGTTTTAATTTATATTTTTTTCATTGTAATTAAATAAATTTGATTTTATATTAATTTAATGTTAAAGAAAATAATTAAAATTTATTCTTCACTTTATTTTTAGGAAATTTCCATTTTTTCCAAACTTTGATATATTGTTGAATTGATGTTATTTTCCAAAAAAATTATTGGAATTCAGTAAATTTCAATTTTTTTTTTTAAAGCCATGCTATTTTCTACAAAAAAAATTGACATATTTGAATTTTAAATTAGTGAAATCTTAAAAATTCATTTCTATTTTATATGGTTAGAATAAAATCTACATAAATATGGAAATTTATCAATAAAAAAATTTTAAATTAAAAACTTACACATTTTCATATGTTTTTTTATTCTTTTATTTCTTCATAAAAAAAAGTCAAATCTTTAATTAATTATCCAACTTCCCTAACCCAAAAACAATGATACCCATGATAAAATTGTTTTTTCTTTAACCCACAAACATCTCATCTTAAAATGATTGGCAATATATCATATGAAAGGATATGTTACTGTGTTTGATAGGAGAAAGTATTTTGTACAAACAAGAAGGATCTAAAAATACAATAAATTTTTTTAAATGATATCTTATAGTTAGTTATATTTATATAATATTTTGAAATTATCATATTATTTTTAAATAAATATTGATTAATGTAATTTATATTTATGATTTAATACAATTTATTTTAATAACTAATGTAATGAAGACTTCCTTATTTGTATGACAAAAGATCTCTTAACTTGGTTATTTGAAGTTAAAATTTAATTGTAACATTTAATACTCTATAGTAGAGAACGAATATTACTTTTCATCACTTTTATCTTCTAACTTTTAATTATATTTATTTAAATATTAAATATACAAAATAAAATATCAAAACAATTTTAAATATTAAATATACAAAATAAAATATAAAAACAATCTTAATAAAATAACAAATTTTAATTATGTTGATTTAAATATTAAATATACAAAATAAAATATAAAAACAATTTTAATAAAATATAAAATAACAAGTTTTTATGAATTCCATCATTAATAACCTTTGTTATATTGAAAATGTTATAGAACAAGATTAAAAACATTTTCAAAATATTGTGAATATTTGATTAAAATTGTGATGATAATATTTTTTAAAGATTTATTATTATCTTAAATTTAGTTGAATGGTAATTGCAATTCTAAATTAAACTATAATAAATCTATAATTTATAAATATTACATATCATATTAAAAAAATAAAAAAATATTATAAACCTTTCATATTATTACATAAATAACATTAAATTTGTTATATATAAATTTTATATAAAAAAACAAAAAATAGTATAACTTTATGGATATTAT
>ML820908.1:31731-41989 GCA_009831015.1 Picea engelmannii
AGAGGAAAAGGGCCAAGAAGCGAAGTTTTCAAGGCACCAGCAATAGGAACCTCAGGATCAGACCCAGGGAAGCATCAAGAAAGAAGTCGGGAAAAAAATGAGACCATGGAGGAAGTCGCTAAGGAGACTCAGAATGAAAAGAATGAGATCGGGAAGGTTAACGGGATGGAGGAGCGCAACCTCTGTAAACCCAAAAAAACATTGATACCCAAGGTGGTACTGGAATACCCACAAATGCAAATCTACAGGGATCAAATGAAGATGCATGCACTCATATGCAAATTCATGGGGTTATGGCCCACAAAAAGAACTCTGCACAACTCGATTAAATACCACTGTAATCCAAATGGAGAATTGGAACTCCATCTAGGCTCAAAGGGTTTCTTCACAGTAGTCTTTATTACCCTGGAGGATAGGGACAAAGTCTTCGAGGGAGGTCCATAATTCCATGCCTCAGCGGGACTCTACATGCAACCTTGGAAAGAAAAAATTTCCCCAGAGAAAGAAACATTCGAAAAGGTACCAATATGGCTGAGAATCTATTCCCTGCCCCTAGACTACTGGCTTCCCTATACCTTTGAAGAAATAGGAAACAAATTGGGGAAATATGTGAATACCTCAGAAGCCACCCTAAAAGGAAGATACACATCGTATGTAAGAATCTTTACAGAGATGGATGTTTCTGGAGCACTCCCAGAAGCCATAAGTCTGGAATTCAGGGATGAGGAATGGATCCAAACCATATATTATGAACATATACCCTTTATATGCAGACGATGCCATGATCATGGACACTTGATCAGAGAGTTCCCTCTAAACAAAAGGTAGGAAGCGGTAAATCCCAAAACACAACAAGACGAGGAAGGGTTGATAACCCCAAACCCCAGGAACAGAGAAAATAAAAAGAAAAATAAAACCTCGACAGGAAATACCCAGGAGACCCGAAATATGATGGAAGGAAGGGACCAAACAAACAAAGGGACACTAGAAGAAAAGGACTTGACAAAATTTCCAAAAGTCAAGGACTAAGCAACAAAAGAGCCCACCCAACATCCAAACATTACAACAGCTCAGGGGAGTTGCGCAACCCTGATGGACGGAGAAACAAAAGAGGACAACACTACCATGCAAGACGCAGAGGAGGATGGAGAGATGATCCTGAGAAAAGTAGGTATAGAAGACCCCAATCTGAGAGACTTAGTGGAAAGGGAAGGGATAGACCTTCCACACATATTAGAACAATAGAAAAGGTAGGGAGTCGACAACGTACCAACAGAGAAACTCGACCGCATCCAATATGTGTTCCTCCTATGAGAGGAAGCCAAAGCGAGAGGACAAAAATGCACACACAAGGAGATAGGACACCTATGAGTGAATGCCGATGAGGGACAATCGCAACCATCACCCAAATAGACGAGAAGGAAAAAAGAAAGGAAATCAAACACCGTAGCACTACAGGAGCTGGGAGCGCTACTGATAAACTCAGGTAAGATCAAGAAACTCTTTCCCCACTCTCCCCCACATGTTTAAAAATGAAGGTTATGACTTGGAATATAAGAGGCCTAAACATCCCAAGAAAATAAAGAATCCTTAGGAATAAACTAAAGCAGGAGCAACCAGATCTCTATTTTATTCAAGAGATGAAATGTACTATAGACATAATGTAGGAAATCAATAAAAAACATTGGCTCGAGTAAAATATGGAAGCCATAAAAGACCACCAAAGGTCAGGCGACATACTCACTCTGTGGAACCCACAAATCCTAAATTTAATAGCAGCTGAGGCAAACAAGTACACCCTAATGATACGCATGCAAATCATAGGAAATACTGAGGAGATTCTATGCACAAATGTGTATGGCCCCCATGGGCCAGAGGAGAAGAAAGGAATGATTCAAGACCTATAAGATATAAAATGTTGAGCGACCAACCTCCATTGGATACTGGCAGGGGACTTCAAAATTATCACCTCCCTTGTGGAAAAGAAGGGTGCTACGAGAAGATTGGAGTGGAGTGCAGAGGAGTTTTTAAATTTTATAGACAGAGCGGAGATGGTATACCTCCAAACCAAGAATGGCTAGTTCACCTAGACCAATAAATGGATGAACCAATTCCAGGTAGCTACAAGACTTGACTGATTCCTTATATTTGAGTAAATCGTCATGCAGGGGCTAACCTTAGATTGCAACATCCTCCCCTGGGGTAGATTTGATCACTAGCCAGTACAATGGAAAGCAGGCTTCCAAACAACACCTAAGAACATACCCTTCAGATTCGATAAATTCTGGATCGATCACCCGAATTTCAAGGAAAAAATCAAACAATGGTGGCGGGAGGAGAAACTAGAGCAAGGGACGAGGATGTTCAAACTACACAAGAAACGTAAGTACATCAGAAAAAAAACTCAAGGAATGGAACAGGGATATCTTTGGGAATATAAACACAGAGAAAAACGACATCGAAGAAAATATGAAAAAACTCCAAGAAACTTGCTTACGGGAAGGCTATACGGAGGACCGGAAAAAGGAAGAGCTCCAAATGACACAAGAATGGGAGGTGTGATGCTAGTAGGAGGAAACACTTTGGCATCAAAAGTCCTGCATTTGACGGCTAAAGGAAGGAGAGAAGAACACCAAGTTCTTCCACGGAGCAACCATGGCTAGAAGAGCCCATAGAAAAATATTGAAGGTTAAGGACTAGGATGGAATAGAGCGTGAGTCACATTAGGAGATCAAAACCGCTCTGGTCAACCACTTCTATGGGATAGCCCAAGAACCTGATCAAGACAGATTGGAGGCCATCTAGAAAATAACCCAGCATATTCCACGCCTAGTTACTGAGGAACAAAACATCTTCCTGAACAAACCTATTTCCATGGAAGAAGTTGATCAAGCTCTCCAGGAAATGCCCAGTGGGAAAGCACCAAGTCCAAATGGCTTCACTGTGGATTTCTTCAAAGCCTTCTAGGAAATTGTCGAATTTGACATCTATAAGGTAGTAGAGGACTCTAGAAGGTCTTCCTCCATCCCTAAAGCACTAAATGCAACCATGATCACCCTAATCCATAAAGAAAATGAAGCCAAAACCCCAGACCGGTATAGACCCATAACACTTTGTAACGTGATCTACAAGATTATCTCCAAAGTCATAGCAAATAGATTGTAACCCCTCCTACCTTCACTGATCTCGCAAGAACATGTAGACTTCGTGGAAGATAGACAAATAATGGACAATATCATCTAGGCCCATGAGATCATTCACACCTTAAAACTTCAGAAGAAGGGGTGAATGTTAATACAACTAGACCTACCAAAATACTATGATAAAATTAGTTGGCATTACATGATCAAGCCTTTGGAAGCCTAGTATCCACAACAAGCTACTCACTACTAATCAATGGAGCCCCGACCAAACCTTTTTTTCCCACCAGAGGGATCAGATAAGGCAACCCGTTGTCCCCCTTCCTGTTCATTCTGATGATGGAAGGCCTCAGCATGAGCATAAAGAGCGCAACAACAACTGGAGAAATAACAAGGCTCAAACCCTTCAAAAATTTCCCTCCTTCAATCCACCAACAGTTTGTAGATGATACACTCATCCACGACATACCCATGTTCAAAGAAGCCAAAGCCTACAAACACATCCTAGAAGACTTTGGAGAAGCCTCAGGTGCTAAGATCAACCACTCTAAGTCGATGATATTTTTATTTAATACCAACCCAACTATACAAAGGAATTTGACCAACATTCAAGGCTTTGATTGGAAAACACTCCCAACCAAGTATTTGGGGGTTCCTTTGATAGACAAAGTATATAAGTTGTCAACTTGGTAATAAGTAATAAACAGGTTACAAGAGCGGGTAAAAAACTGGACGTATAGGTCCCTTAATCTAGCTGGCAGATTGATCCTAACTAAGACTGTCTTACAAGCTATCCCAACCTATATGATGTCAATCTTCCCCACTCCATAGGGGATCCTACAGAAAATTAGATCCATCCAAAGGGACTTCCTATGGTGAGGTGCGGAAACAAAGAAAAAATGGGCCCTGATGGCCTCAGAGAAAGTCTGTAGGCCAAAAAGAAAAGGAGGCTTGGGGTTGCAAGATCCACAAACGACCAACAATGCATATGGGGTGAAACTATGGTGGCATTGGGTCAAAGAAACTACAACACCTTGGGTAAACCTATGGAAGGCAAAGTACGCGCCAGACACCCACGACCAGGACAAAATCCTCTTTGGAGGAACCAGGGAAGGCTCAACCATCTAAAAGCTAGCATGGCGCAACAAAGCATGGATTCAGACACACGTCTTTTGGGAAATCAGAAATGGGAGAACAACTAGATTCTGGGAGGACGCTTGGCAACAGGAACCAAGGATGGAAAACGCGGACAGAGGGATACTCCAACATGACCTCGTCATGCAAGGAAAAATCAACATCTATCGATACTGGAAGCAGGGAACAGACCGCAACAAATGGAGAACCCGAGACAAGATTATTCCTCAGAACAAGGAGATACCCGCAACAACAATAAAAGAGGTGGAGAAGGAACTGGGCAGATGGAAAATGAAAGTAAAGGAAGGAGAAGACAAGTTGAGGTGGGGAAAAAGGACGGAGGGGAATTCAACCTAAAAGAAGTCTAGCACTATATGGCAGACCCAGATCAAGACGACCTAGCACAACACTGGGATAAGCTCTGGAACAATCCCCAATGGCCAAAGATTAAGATCTTCCAGTGGCTAATATTACACAATCGCATCCTAACTTGGGACAACCTAAGGAAAAGAGGTTTCACTGGTCCATCAAGATGTCATCTATGTCAAAATCAGGAAGAAACAACCAACCATCTCCTCGACGAATGCGCCTACACTGCAGAACTGTGGGACTGGGCAACAAGTATCTTCTATTATTCAGAGAAGATCCGTGGTAACATAGCCGCAACAATCAAGCTCTGGAGAGAAAACTAAAGTGACCAAGCAAAGGTGAACCTTTGTTGGATCCTCACCCTAGGAACGATCATATGGTCGACATGGAAGGAAAGGAACAAGTGCATTTTCATAAACCAAAGCTGGCCAGAAGGGAAGATCAATGAAACAATAACCTCCATGATACGTAAGACGGTGATGAGCAGGAACTACCAGGAGGGTAGTGCGCAAGGCACTGATCAGGATTCTAGAGTCCTAGAGGTTTTCCAACTAACCGATGGGGGCAACCCCAATCCAAACAGACAACAGCCGAAACTCCAAGTAGGTGAGCGCAACTGGAAACCGCCACCTCCAGGCTCTCTCAAGTTGAATTTTGATGGGGCGGAGAAAGGCAACCCAGGAAGAATAGGTCTGGGAGGAGTAATCAAGGACAGTAAATGGAACATCATACGACCATATGCGGGGAGCCTCGGCAAATCCACCAATAACGTCGTAGAATTCGGGGCCCTGGTGACAGGTTTCAATATTCTCAGTTGGGAGGGGATGACGAATGCCATAGTTGAAAGAGAATCTGCACTAGTCATCAACATAGTGAGAAAAACCCAAAACGGTACCAGAATAGGAAAGATCCAGAGGCACTAGCGATTGGCCTACCTACTAAAAAAAATCTAGGAGCACTTGCGGACAAGGATCAATGTAGAGTTGCGCTGGGTGAGGAGGTCAACAAATGGATTGGCAGACAAAATAGCAAATGAGAGGGTCAAGAACAAAGATCTAGAACTAGACACAATTTGGAGCAACATCTCGCAAGGTCAATTCCGAGCAGACTGCACCCAACTTGCAGCAAAAGACTAGGATAACAAGAGTAGTACGGAAGATTACGGGAAGAATGGAGGTGCAACAGACATTGTAGGACACATAGGTCCCAAATAGAATCTGATGGACCACCAATCAAATAAGGTTGCAAATGCAAATGTAGATCACACATCAAGCGAAGCTATGGCACCACAACCCCGTCAATAAAAAGAAGTACATAAGTTACCCTTTGGAAAGCATAAGAGCTAAATTGCAGACGACAAAGGACGATGGACCTAAATTGGAGGCAGCAAAGGACGATGGACGACAGGTCTCACCACAGCCAAGTAGGAACACACCTCACATAAGTACCGAGATGGGACCAGGAAAGGGATGGTGTACAATGAGCAGGGTAGAGCATTGGCTTAGGGATAACGATAGGGTCATCAAATGAACACACTCTGGAACATATTCTTCTGACTGAGAGGACCACCTTGATGAGAAGATCATGATTGCAAGGATGGGACCATAGCCGAGTTGGCTCCATAAAGGCTGGGACACCATAACTTATCACAGAACGAGGCATCGCAATTACAGGGGCCACCTTACTTATCAGAGGAGGTGTGGCGGAACAGGGAAAGAACCCAACATAAGAACCACCACTTGCAAGTTAAGATGGTGTGCATGAAGAAAAACAACAGCAAGAGTGGCCCCCAGGGAAAGGAACCTCCACAGAGCACCCATCAGATGAAAATAATTGAACATGTGGCCAGGGACGCAAGGAGCACCTTCCTCGCAAAGGTAGACACTAAGGGGAAGACGATCATTAAAATATGGGAGGGAGAAATTAACAACGCACACAAGGGAAAAGCAAGGTCAACACTAACCCAAGAAGCAGGGGGGATACGAGACCCCAAAACCACACAATCAAGGATAACCCTCTACCACAGGACGATGGAGGAAGCTTGGAGAACCAAAATGCTGATAGGTAAGATGTGTGCGAATCAGGGGGAGACCAACAAGACAGAATCCAAAGAGAAGAAGAAAGAGTGCACAGGAATTCTCAACTGCCTCAACAACCTGGAGATGGGGGTAAAAAGGATGGTGGAGGACCAAAAAAGACAACAGGAGAAACTGGAGCAGATGGCAGGACAATTTCATCTATATATACGCTACGTCCACCATATAGATATCACTATAGCCGACAGTAATGGAACCCCATCTTGCATCAAAAAGCTATGTCTAGTGGAACAAAAAGAGGAGGACACGACATAGCAGAAAGGGGACGCAGAGCACCCCATAAACGTAGACTAGCACGAAACCCGCCCAGACCTTGTCTTTCAGAGTAGGAGCTCACCCCACTATGTTCAAACTTTTTTTAATTTCTTTTGATGATGTTTTTAGACTGGATTATGGTAGCCTTGGTTGGTTTCCCATTGTGGTGACCCAGACATTTTTTGTATATTTTCAGATATTGCACTCCAATGACCCCAGATCTGGTTTCCATTAAGGCAGATCCTAGGAATCCTTGCATCAGTTTTGTACTATAACCTTATAAAGCAATATAGATTCACACACTTATTTACAAAAAAAAATAAAAGAAATCATATATATAAATTAATATTAACATATATAAATATATTATTATATAAAAAACTATTATTCTTATAATAAATAGGATTTTATCTTTTTTTTTTTTTTAATGTTTGTATTATTAAATATTATATATTTTAAATACAAATATATAAATATTTATATATGGAACAATAATATAAATTTATAAATATATAGTATATAAAAAAATAGAGGAAACATATAAACTTAAAATATGTATATAGAGACATGTATCCATAGAAGATAGATGGTGTTTTAGGAGCTTTATGTAAGGTCTTCCCTTATGGATGGTATTGAGCACACTCTTTAGGTGGGTAGAAAAGATTGAGGTAAAAGGTTGCAATGTCAAACATTGTTTTTTTGTTCAATGAATGGAGTGGTGAACCCTAGTGGTGAACAGTTCCATGTTTCTATGTTTCCCTTCTACAAGTTGAGACACTTTGGGGGCATGAGCCAAACATCATCCAAATAGTGAACCAACTAAGGGCATGAGCCAAACACTCAATTTCAAATACATTCATTTTAATTACAATATTTGCATAATCTCAATTAACAACATTAATATGAAACGTCCATCAAAACTTTTATAATCTCAATTAACAATATTTATATGAAACCTTCCTCAAATTACTTCCCCATTCCCATTTACCCACTTAAGAGGTATGCTAGTAATACATGTTTTTAAACGGTGTTGATAATTATATATGAAGCTATCTGAAACAAATTACAAATAAGCAATTATCTATTCGTTGGCTTCTGGCTTAGGATACACTCTGTCCATTTCAAGCATTTCACTAATGGTTCCTTTCCCTCCATTTAATTTATCTGGCGAAGAACATGTCTACTGCTTAATTCTAGACTCTAGATATAAGACTTCGCGAGAGTCTTGAGATGTCTTGGCGGATGATTCTGCCAATTATGGACAGTTCATTTGCCGCGCTGAATGTGGTTTGCCATCTTTTTATAGCCATAAAGACGAAACAATATCTACATGTAGAACATGAAGAGTGAGAGCAAAGCCATTTGTACATACATCCTTTGTGGAAGCCATGGTTGCAGTTTGGCAACAATCTTACACCTTTTCCTTCCACAAATTCCGTCAAGCAAATAGCGCAATCCGATGCAATTGATATCCCTGGAAGCTGTTGGATTGATTTTCCATAAATGATTGAGGGGAGTGCTTGTATGAATTTCTCGTTCATGCCAGTGTTAGCCAGTCTCGCGGCCATATGACTCTGGCATGACTTCCAAATGTAGCCCCACGGAACCACTGAAACGAGCCCCGCTAGAGATATTACTGCGCAGAGCAAAGCAAGAAGAATAACCATCGTGCTTTCACTCATCGCCGCCTCCGGACTTTCGTATGACAGGTCCACTGCTGGTAGCGTATCGGTGCCGGCCTCTAAGATTATTCTTCTCTTACTAATCTTGCGGCCACGGCCACGGCTACGATCTTAAAAATATCAAATCCTGCATAGTTTGTTGCTCGACATAACCTAAATGATTTCTTTGATAACAATTTCAGGGCAGTCTCATTCTTCCACTGCAATTGAAGGCTAGCGAATCTCAGAGGAGTGTGCTTGCTCTCTAAAATAGCAAGCAGTTGGCACAGAGCGGTCATTACTTGCTTCGTGGGGAAGAAAGCGCTTTAAATAGAGAATCATTCTAAATTTTATGTTCAAGGAGAGCCAGTTATCCTATCAAACTATCGCAAGCTTCTGTTTATCTTTTTTGTTTTGCTCACAGGAGACAAACCAAATATATTTGGGAGTCCGGACCCTTTTATAAGACAGGCCATCTAAGCTTATTCATATCTTGCTTAGACATTCCTCAGTGGGAGAATAAACAAAGCATTTATGTACAATAGCGGGATCAGCGGGACCAGTTACAGAATTTGCATAATCTAGTACCACTGTATGATAGTTACATTTGGAAATAATGGAGTAAGCGTCAGTTGTGAGAGTTAATTGTAGGTGTGTTAAGAGTCAGTTCTTAGTTAAGAGTCTAGTTATCTTTGGTTTGCATGTAACCGACTTGGTAGAGTCTTTTCCTATATAAGAATGTAATCCGTCTTCATTGAATAATATATAAACATAGTACTGGCCCACGTCTCAAATACTGAAATTTATGCAGTCATGCTAAAGCTACAGTGCTTGATAGGTGTGTGGTAAAGAACTGTTGTGTGGTGAAGAAAATCCATGAAAAAATACGATTGCATGGAAGAGTTTGTGGCGTGAGATTTACTGCGTGAATAAGGCAAATCCGTGAGCAAATACGATTGCATGGAAGAGTTTGTGGAAATCGTGAATGCGTGAGGCTCGTGCGGGCGGTTTGTATGCATGACTTTAAAGTGTGAGTTTGAATCATAAAGTTTTTTTTTTTTTTAAGAATTGAATAAAGGTGGTACGATTTCTTAAGAAAATCGTGAGTTTTTTAAATGAGTATTGTGAGTTTTTTAAGAAATTTAATATTCAAAAAGGTGGATATTTTTTAAGTGAAGTGTGAAGAGTGAGTTATTCACTTTATTCAAAGTGGGTTTTATTTTGGAGTTTATTAAAAGTGAATTTTTTATTCAAAGTGGAAAATTTTGAAGTATAAACTTTAAAAGTGGATATTAAATTTTATTCAAGAGAATATTATTTGTGAGATTTTGTGTGTGAAAGTTCAGAGTTGAGATTGAGATAGATCAGTGGTATCCGAAGAAAGAGCGACAACAAGTTGCATATTCTTGGTGTTTCACTTGCAGATAATATGTTGCAGTGATGACGAATTCGCTGGCAGAGACCTACCTCAATGAAGCCAACAAGTTAGATGGCTCGAATTTCATTCACTGGAAATTCAAGATGCAGACGCTCATGGAGGGCTATGGTGTCTGGAACATTGCGAAGGGAACTGAATTGAAACCTGATGCGGCTGCAGGTGCGA
>ML820908.1:42552-82220 GCA_009831015.1 Picea engelmannii
CAGAGAAGACAATCTCCAAATCAAGGTATGCAATCTGATAGGAATGAGTCAAAGAGTTGTTTTTATTGTGGTCGACCTGGACATATGGTTAAAGACTGTCATAAGAAGAAAAGTGATGAGGCTAGGAATAAACCTAGAACACACTCAAGTCATTTTGCAGAAAAATATTCAAATCAAGATCTCATATTATTTATTGCTAGTGATAATATTGATGAACCCCCAAATTTTGACTCACGGGATCTTAGGTTGTTTGTGTCTAACGCTACTTTATGTGCTGAAACAAATGATTCTGATGCTTGGTTTGTGGATTCTGGAGCATCAGTACATATGACTTGTAATAAAAATTGGTATGTTAATTTTAAAGAAACACAGAATGGTGCCAGCATATATCTTGGAGATGACCACGCTCATCAGATCAAGAGATATGGAGACATTCCTGTGACATTTCTGAATGGTACTGTTTGTCACATTCGCAATGTGGTGTATGTGCCAGGAATAAAGAAAAATTTGATCTCTGTGTCCACCATTACAGATCAGAACTTGAAGGTTGAATTCTTCAAGAATTATTGCATAGTGAAGGATCTACTAGACCACTTCCAAACTGTTGCAGCATGAGTTAGAGCAGGAGGTCTATACAAACTTGATGTTACCAACAAAACACATCATGCACTGACTTCTACCACTATGCCAACAGAGATTCTTTGGCATCAAAGGTATGGACACATCAATCATCCTGATTTATTGTTATTACAGAAAAAGAATATGGTTGAAGGACTTCCCATGTTAAAGAATGAGAAGGTTGCTTGTGATGGATGTGCATTAGGAAAGATGCACAGAGATGGATTCCCCTCTAATCCTGATAAGAAAAAGAGATATGTGTTAGATCTTGTGCATACTGATGTTTGTGGGCCTATGCAGACTAGGTCTTTAGGAGGTGCATTTTACTTTTTGTTATTTATTGATGATTGCACAAGATACACATGGGTTTACTTCCTTAGATGAAAAAGTGATGTTTTCGAGTACTTTAAGGAATTTAGAACCATGGTGGAAAAACAGACAGAAAAATCTATCAAAATCCTCTATTTAGATCAAGGGAGAGAGTATAAATTAGGAGACTTCATCAAATATTGCAAAGATAATGGAATAGTACAACAGTTTACAGTATCTCACACTCCACAGCAAAACATAGTCCTTGAAAGGAAAAACAAAACTTTGGTAGAGTGTGCACGCAGTATGATGAAAGGTAAGAATCTCTCAAATGTATTTTGGGCTAAAGCCATAAATACTGCAGTTTATTTAAAGAATAGAAGTCCAACAAGGTGTCTTGATAATGTTACTCCTTTCGAAGCCTTGAATGGTTCCAAACTTGTAGTTCATAATTTGAAAGTATTTGGGTGTAAGGCTTTTGCACATATTCCAAAAGAGAATAGGAGGAAATTGGATGCTAAAGCCACTAAGTATATTTTCATTGGGTATTGTTTTGAATTTAAAGAATACAAACTATTTGATCCTGCTACTCACAAAGTATTTGCAAGTAGAGATGTACTTTTCCATGAGAAAGAAGTAGGAAATCATGACGACAACAGTCATGAGGAATGTCAGAGACTTCTTGATGAAGGAGTTAAAGAAGAGCAGCAACAACAACAACAACAATAGCCCACACAACAACAACCATCCCTGTAGTGACAACAAAAACAAAAACAACAAGGACTCAGTGATATGGACAATTCAAGGAGTCCCAGTTCACCTAGAGGTGAAGACAGATCTTCACAAAGTGGGGAGGAAGATAATCAGTTGATAATATCTTCAAGACAAATTCGGCTTCCTGAGAGGTATAAAGACTATGCCCTAATGAGTAGCATTTCAAATATCATAGAACCCATGACTTTTGATGAAGCTAATGAACATGATGAATGGCGAAATGCAATGGAGGAAGAATATGAATCTATAATGAAAAAAAATACTTGGGAATTGACTGAATTGCCTAAACATAAGAAGTCCATTGGATGCAAATGGATATACAAACCCAATTTTAAATTAGATGGTAGTATAGATAAGTATAAGGCTAGATTAGTGGCAAAGGGGTATTCACAAACATAAGGTATTGATTATGCTAAAACATTTGCACCAGTAGCTAAATTGAATATTATCTAAATGTTAATTTCTTTAGCTACAAAGTACCATTGGAAGCTGCATTAGTTAGATGTTAAATCTGCATTTTTGAATGGTGAGTTAAAGGAAGAGGTTTACCTTACTCAACCTGAAAGGTTTGTTGAAAAAGGGAAAGAATACTTAGTGTGTAAGTTAAAGAAAGAATTGTATGGACTAAAAGAGGCACCTAGGTCATGGTATGAAAAGATAGACTCTTTCTTTCTTCAACAAGGTTTTATGAGGAGCAAAAGTGATCCAAATCTGTATACCAAATTTGATGAACAGGGGTATATAGTATTGATTTCATTATATGTTGATGATTTAATAATTACAGGAAATGCAGAGAAGTTAATTGATGAAATCAAGGAGAAGTTATCAAAGGTATTTGAAATGAAAGATCTTGGTGAGTTACATTATTGCCTAGGTCTTGAAGTTTGGAGAAATGCAGGCCAAACTTTTGTTTGTCAGAGTAAGTATATCAGATAAATACTTAAGAGATTTAGAATGGATCAGTGTAAGTCTTCTATTGTTCCCATGGAATAGAATGTGAAACTTTCTTGTGATGATGGTTCGAAGGAGGTGAATGGCATTGTGTATAGACAGATGGTGGGTAGTCTAAATTATCTCACCACAACCAGACTTGATATTTCATATTCTGTGAATGTGTTAATTCAGTTCATGGTGAAACCTCATGAAATCCATTGGAATGCAGCGAAGGCAGTACTCAGGTATCTAAAAGGTACACTTGATTATGGTATTAAATATACTGATGCATCTGATGTTGAGTTGACAGGTTATTCAGATTCTGATTGGGTTGGAAATCTGGATGATCGAAGATCAACGACTAGATATGTGTTCGGCATTGGATCCGGGGTTGTTTCATGGAGCAGTAAAAGGTAGCCTACTGTATCTTTGTCTTCTACTGAAGCAGAATATAAATCCTTGTGTGCAACAACTTGTGAAGTTGTTTGGTTAAGAAGACTTCTTCAAGATGTTGGAGAAGAACGAAAGGAACCTAGGATGATCAGATGTGATAATCAAAGTTCAATCAATATTGCAAAGTATCTGATTTTTCATGCAAGGACAAAACATGTTGAAGCTCAGTTTCATTTTGTTCGAGAAAAGTTGTAGTCAAATGAAATAGCTCTTATGTATTGTAATACTAGTGAAAATGTTGCTAATATTTTCACTAAGCCTCTTGGAAAGATTAAGTTTGAACTGTTTAGGGAGATGTTAGGTGTAGAAGTCAATACATTCTCCATTAAGGGGGAGACATGGAAATAATGGAGTAAGCGCCAGTTGTAAGCACCAGTTATAAGCTTCAGTTGTGAGAGTCAGTTTTAGGCGTGTTAAGAGTCAGTTCTTAGTTAAGAGTCTAGTTGTGTTTGGTTTGCATGTAGCTGACTTGGTAGAGTCTTTACCTATATAAGGATGTAATCCGTCTTCATTGAATAATATAGAAGTGAGCGTAGCCTCACCGTGTGTTTGTTTGGCATATTTTATCTGTTACAACCAGTTATGGATTCACCTTATCTTGGACTGACTTTAGCAAAGTAAAGTGGCCAGATATAATGGACATATAGAACCAAAGTTAAGCATAAGGATATGCTTTTAGGTAAAATATTTTGAACAATAATAAGCCCATTCTGAAATATTAGAACAATTGTGAAATAAGCCCATTTTGAATGATAAAAAAAATAATTCATAAAAATATTAGAACAATTGTGCATATTAAATATGTATATGGAAACACCCAACCATCATTATAAAAAACTCAGAAAAGTGAAGAAAAATATAAAATAAATCCACTTGCATGTAGAGGAAAAAGCAATCTCAAATTCAAATCATGTTGAACAATAATTGGGTCATCTCAAAAGGGTCTTCAAATAAAATGGATATCATGACAGAAAAATAAGAAGGCAATTAAAAAAAAAACAAAGATTAGACAAGAATTTAACATTTCCAGAATTACTCTCTCATACATTAAGGAAACAATTGATCAAATTGTTTCCTTGATCAAATCGCCAAGATCTTAAAAAGAAGAAACATTGTTCTTACTTTTTCTCCCAACACCATTAGGATATTGGTGGATTATGCAAAATACTTAATGGATACTAGATAAATGAATGGAATGTATGAAATACCTCGTTCACTAAGTGTTCATCTTAAAGAACATACTCTCCACATTACTGATGATCATAAAGCTAAATTGGCTCTAGATAAACACTCACACAACACCTCATAATAAAAGAAGAATGAGAGAGTAGTTGGAAATTGAAATAAGGAATAATACACTAAATTCAGATGAAGGGATAAAGCTTAGTGACACCTTGAGGTTACTTTTAAACCATATAAAAAGTATCAACATTGAACTTGATCTTGTAGTTGCTCCTCCAAGCTCTATGTTATATCCCCTTGTATCTCACACGATCATAAGTATGATGTTCTTCAATTCTCTACCCCCTTTTCACTCAGGAATGACCCTCATTATATACTAGTTTGAGGCATAACAACTTTGCAATATCTTGGGAAAATGGTTGACAAATTAGCTCATAAGGTTGGTATTTGGTGCCTTGGATGGAGCAAAGAGTTACGATTCGAATTCTTGACTGAAAAAAACTGAGATCTCCCCAAATATTTCCCTTAGAAAAAGATGGAATGGTCGCAATCTATTCATCTCTCCCTTAGCACTGAGTACAGGGTGATTATCTCTCCTTAAGACACTCTAGGGGATGATAGTCCATATTTCATCACTACTTGTGTATGGGAAAGGGGGTGATGATACTCAAGCATGGTCATAATATTAAGTAAAAGATGTTATTTCTACCTTCAAATGATATATTTCTCTCCGAACCTCTTGAGGGAACATGACAAGTACTCTCACATGGTCATGAATTTGTGACACTTAATAAAGTGCATGCGACACTTAATGAAGTGCAAGCGACACTTAGTAAGGTGCATATGACACTTGATAAAGTGCATGCAACACTTAGTAATGTGCATGAAACACTTGATAATGTTCATACAATACTTAGTAGAGTGAGAATTCAGTGTACAACACTTGAGTACCTCAAAAATTTCCATCCTTGACGGAGTCCGATTTCAAATACCAACTATTAAATTCAAGAAACTTAATACCATGTTAGAAAAAGAACTAAATTTTCATTAAACATGTTAGAAAAAAGATGAACTAAAATTTCATTAAACTCCAATTAGTAAATGAGAAATGATTTGATTATAAAAAATTTACATCAATGACAACTTTTAACAAACTATGTTTTGCAAAACATAGAAAGTAAACAAAATCATGCATTGAATTTTTCATATTTAATCAATGTGTTAGATATGTTTTTGTGATCTTCTTAACATTATAACATTAAATATGAAGTGATAAATTAAATATTCACTACTTCGTCACAACAAATGGAACTTAAAAAAAAAGATAGGAAAGAAGAGTTATATGCTTAAAAATATAAATGGAACTTAAAAAAAAAAGATAGGAAAGAAGAGTTATATGCTTAAAAATATATTGTTATGTAGATGAAAATTTCCAAAGTACATTGGTAAAATTCAACTTAAATTTACATCAATTCAAATTATAAATGTGGCATTAATTAAATAAATGCAGATTTTCATATTAATTCTAGATCTATCATATGTCATAAGGGATCAAATCTATCAAGGTGTAAACATTTCCTCGATTTTTATTCTCTAAAGAGAGGTTTTCACCTTGAGGTATTTGATCCTTCTCAACGCATGAGACATACATAGTTAATATGGATGTATAGTGCTTCCTTACCTTTCTCAAGGTATGATAGATCAAATTTGTTGTGAATTAATGTTAACCATCATCATCATCATCATCATCATCATATATAGATATAGATATGTCACATGTCAGCTCCATATTGAGCATGGAAGGAATTACACACCTCCCTCATATGAGGAGTACATCATTGGAATGTTTTAACAATAACAATTTTTTTCTACATTCAATTCTTATATATATATATATAGATATATATTGAAGTATTTTAAGTAAGGTGAGCATTGATTTTTTTTTTTGTTATTAATGTATTTTTATATGCTACATTCAATCACTATCTATCTATATATCTATATAGTTTATATTGAAATATTTAAATGAAAGTGAACAATGAAAAATTTATTTATAACCAAAATTTAATTTTTTAATTTGTTACTAATGTTTTTAAATGCTTCATGTCAATTCTATGTCAAAAGAAATTATGCATCTCTCCTACTAAGATATATATATATATATATATATGAAATGACACATCTAAACTCGATATTAAATGTTCAAGGAATTATTCTTCTCTCTCATACTAGGAAGTAGAAATCTAGGATTAAAGAAAAGACTTTTCTTTTATTTATTTTCAATTAATTGAAACATCTCTCATTCTCTCTTTATATATAAAGTTGATACAATTTTTTATTTTTGTTTATGTACTATATTACAATATTTTTTTTTTTATTAATATTTTTTTAAATGCATTCCCTTGTAATAATTAATATTTGATTAAATATTGCAATCTATCAATATGATTATTCTTAAAACCAAAGAACAATTTATAAAATTAGAATATTGTCTTGCCTTTTTTTTTTGTGGATATTTGATAATCGACAATAAACCTTTTTAACACAACAAATGGAAATTGGAAAAAAATAATTGGTGAGAAGAAGAATTACATAGTTGCAAAGTGTAAGCAAGTAAAAAAAAGTCAAGAACAATTGAAAAAGAAAAACTATATTTACATCAATTCTAATTAGATATTAATTTATACATGACAACTAGCATGAACTACACATTCTGGCAAACTAGGCTTTTTACATAATAAGAAAACAAGTAACTTTTCTCGTATAAGAATTATAAACAGGAAAGCATGTTTTCCTTTCATTTTTAATCATTATTAAAAAAAAATCTCTTTACAACCCAACTTTTAAACTAAATGATCATTTCAATGAAAAAAAAAACAAATCCAAAAATACTATCAAATAATAAAAAAAAAAGTTTGATTGTAGTTAGTCTTATTTTCTATAACTTGTTGTACACAATTTGTTTCTAATCCATAAGTCAAATTCAAATTTTATTGCACTCTTTCATATCATGTATACGTACACAATGATCATAATTGATCATTGTATTATTTTTAAGGAAAAATAATTTAATTTAAAGTAGTATAGGTTTTAAAATAATAATGATGATACCTTGGATGGGGTGACAACTTGAAGACATGCACATTTGGGAGTTAATATCCATAGTTGTCATCATCCTCATTCGTTCAATTCGTATGGTTGACCTACAAGTGAATGAGACGTTGGTGCGCCTATGTGGAAGGAACGGATTAATGACTATCTCATTGCTCAAGTTGGATCAAGTTAAGCCTGGTATGATCCACCATTCTGTTATCCACTCGGTTTTAATGGATCTTTCACATATCAAGGAAGTGGATATTAAGAAGGTAAGCACCAAAATTCATTACATTGTTCTAGACATTGTTTATTTTTGTTCATAGTGGTCTCTCTCATGTTCAAACTCTTCCTCCTCTGTGTGTCCCCTGTTTTCTGTGATCTCTATTCCAACTATCCCAATGCCGAGAGAAAGGGGAAAACCCAAGCGAGGACCAACCTACTAAATCTTTGTTGCTCACCATCACCGCCATGGAACTCCAACTGAACCTATGCTTCCCCGTGTAGCTCATTATCACCATGGACCCCGAGCTACACCAATTTCTCTCACTCTACCCCTCGCCACTCCAGACCACCCTCATTTTTCTTCACCCTTCATTTCTTAGAATTGGGTAGAAATTGACCAACCCATGGCGATTGTGGAAGAAGAAATTTCCCAGGTCCCTCCTTTGGTTACCCTGGACTCCACTCTCCTCCCTGCTTCGAATATTCTAGAGCCACCCTTCACTTTCGTTGACTCTCCTTTGGGTGATGACTTGGCAACAGACCTGGGTAGCTTCCCTATTGAGGAAGAAATATCAACTGAATTTCAACAAGAAGATGTATTAGCATCAGACACATATGGTTTCCTTATTGAGGAAGAACCTCCTACAACTACTCATCAGGAAGTCTTGGCTCAACCTACACATGACACTCCACCACAGGAAACCTTTGTTGTTGTAACGCTCCCCTGGCAGTCATCCAACCCATTGGCCGAGCAGACGCTACTTTGCAGAACAAAATCATTTTATGCTTAATTAAGAACATGCATTTAAAATAGGTTAAACACATTTAAACTCAGAGTCATCACAAAATTACTACTGACATAAATAATCCATGGAATTAACATTAATTCATATGCAGAGCAGAATACATGATAAATATAAATACAAAGACATGCAAAACATAATTAAAACATTGTCAGGTACTTATCTTTGAAACAATGGTAATTCCACCAACCACATCCAGGCCTTCCACGAACCTCCTAGCCTTAGACTACGCTATTCATCAAGCTCAGCAGTGGGTCACCCCCGAGCTGGGACTAAGCTCAACGCCAAGGTAAGGAATCTTAGGCTAGGCTGAGGTTACAAGGAAAACAACACATAATGATTGGAAGGATTCTTCCCAGGATGCCATCTTACGCCCACTACTCCCAGACTCTCATTCCCCACATGCTTATTCCGCCCGGGAGTATGTCACACACCCACTACAACAACTTAGATTTTTCATCTTTTTCTTCGAGGAACAGAATACTCGAGACTTCTATGGGGCCTATCACAGACCCTCTCTTTCCTTATCCTCCTCCAAATGACCACAAGCTGGCCTTAGCGTGAGCGCCTTTTGCAACTCGTGAGTCAGGAATCAAGACTCTCGACTCCCCTTTCTCCAAAAACCGATACCTGAGATGCTATACGGGTATGGCTCCCTCCTCACTAGCACCTACTACATGTAACTATATGCTAGGCCAATCACTAGCACCACTCGCAACCTCGTCAGTTGAGGTGGTGAGCTCTTATGCTCCTCCTTCGCAAATCCCAGAGACGCGATAGGTCAATGTTGTGTGGACTCAGCTAAAATGATGCGCACATGCCACTTGTCAACCCCACTATACTCTTCTCTTCAGGCTGTGTCATCTCCACCTGTCGCACGAGACCTCGGCTCTCGGCATTTCGCGGCCTTAGCGATCAAGGTGCATCTTTTTCATCCTGCGAAACCCCGAGCCACGATAAGTTAATAGGGGGTTGAATCCTTCCCAGTGTGACATGTGTCCACCACTGTTTACTTGCTTCCTAGGCTAAATACTGGTGCTACACGCATCTCGCGACTTCACGAGTTGGAGTGTTGATCCCTCATGCTCCTCCTTCGCGAGTTCCTGAGATACGACAAGTCAACAATGGGTTGACTCCTTCCTAGGAGACATCTGTCCATCACCTGTCACCTATTCCCACCTTTCTCTGGGCGCTTGTCGTTATGCCACCTGTCAACCATGCGGTCCCCACTTACGAATGGGTTACATGTTTATATGAGACCTCGGCACTCGGCACTTCGCGAATTCTACCATCGAATGCTAACTCTCTCAATTTCTAAACCCTCGATAGGCGATACCCACGAAGGTTCTGATCCAATGGTTCTCTCGTTCCTTGGATCCAACGGTCATGATCACGTCGTGATCTCACGAATTGTGAGTTCATACATCCCTACCCTTGACCAATGCAAGTCACGAGTCATCAAAATTCTACTCTCTTGCCTATACAAAGGCTAAGATCGACGGTCAATAGGGCTCCGTCAGATCCGTGGATCTATGGTCCTGGGTCCCATCGCTACTTGTGAAGGCTAAAAGGGGTGAGGTGTTAACGCCTGTACTCCTTCTCTAGATCCATCGGTCTTGAAAAATCTGGGGTATTCCCGAAAGGATGACTATTCATCGACCGAATGATAGGGTATTCTCTCTTTCTATAATGGGGCTCGCTATCCCTTCTGAGCTTGAATCACGAAATCCAACTTCTGAGGGCTTCAAAATCCCACGACTCTGAGACCTTAGAGAGCTACCCTTCCAGCCCCAAACTTAACCATTTGTATAGAAACCAATGATGACATATAAGCATACACATGCATCTATTATTTCTAGTTTAAAACACCAGGCAATCATTCTGCACAGAAATTATTATGGGCATATAAACACAAACATGGATTCATGATATTCAGTTCGAAACATAAGGTATAAAACACTTATCAAATATACCAGGCGTGATGCAACTGCTGAGAGGGGTGCTCATTTCCACCCAACTGTAGGCTCAGTGAATCCAAATGGATTTACCACTAGCCACCCCCGAGATAGACCACGATCCTTTGAGGTTCAGTCTCATACTTCTAGCTCAACAGAAATCAAGGACAAAGGTTACTCTCCTTCTCCTGATGCAGGAAAATAATCCAAGACAAAGGTTACTCTCCTTCTCCTGGTATTCAAAAATCCCTGCGTTTCCAGGGTTTCTCCAGTCTCTTTTGCAATCCCCGTCGCGTGCACTGCTCTCCCTCTTACCACATTTTCTCTCTTGCCAATTTTCATCTGCAAGGTTGCATGTGGCGAGAATTCCGCTGTCTGTGGTAAGTTTTGAGGGATGTTACGGATGGGTGGTTCACCCCCATCCCCTCATTTAACTCTTGAGGATCCTCCCCACCTACCAATCTGACAGGAAATCCATTCCAGGATCAGAGAGCAGCTTTGGTTTGTGAGAAAGTATATACCAGTACTATACTAGCTCACTGGAAGTTAACGCAACCATTCTAGGTCCCTTCCACCACCCCTCATTAGCCATCATGGTCTCTTTTAGCACATCCCCCTCCCAACAGTCATGCAACACATATTCATAACATAATTTACATTCATTGACCTTTTATGCAAAGATCTGTCAAGTCAAACATTCACATCTTTGAGTTTGCCATAGTTCTCGGCCAATATAGTTATTTTTATCGACTAGGGGAAACAGGGTGTTATGGAGTATACACCTTCACAAGAACAGTCAATCGGTGCTACACCTCCCTCTCTGGGTCTCGGCAACAGGCTAGATCAGTAAGTCTTAGAGCCCGGAGCTGGTGCTGGACACTCTTTGGAAGAAACCACTTCCCAGCAAACTCTCTCACCTGGAAAGAGTTTCTCACAGGCCTGACAACCTGCCTCTTCCAACAAAAATCACCTCCCTCTCCTGGAGAGAGGTTACACACAGGCTTGGCACAGACTTACACTGGCCATTAAGCCACATGCAGTCCAACACTACATGGCCACAACAACCAACTGGGAAAACAGACACGGGCTTCCCAAACAGGCTCAACAATCATGAAATAGACTCATGGTTTTGGTTTCAGGAATGCACAAGGTGTACATATATCCTGTGCATAGGCTCCAAACTATTCAGACAGAGGATGTACCAACTATCTCTGAAATCAACACCAACTTTTCGGCTTTCAGGGATGCACCAGGGTATTCTTGTAGAGGTCAGGCCATTCACATTCAGACGGTCGGGTAGAATGGAGGTCGAACCCCCATCACGAATCATCTCAACCATTTTGTTTGCATGCACTTGGGTTGACACTTGTCACCCATGCAACTGCATGCATTCCTTCAGCACGCGTAGCTTCCATTTGGAAGTTGCTTGTCTTTCCAAAAAGAACTTAGGATAAAACATAATATTCACATGTCTTTCGGAATAATATTTTAATATTATTCCCCAAGGACATAAGCCCCTAGGCTTAGCCCCTCTTCCCACCTTCCAACCCCTAATCCCTTTCCCACTCTGTGGAATCTTAGTCCCCCATCACTCATTCATCGTGGTCGGTCTGTACGCGGCGATATTTATATTTTTATTAATAATGTGCATAGATACATGTACAAAATCTGGCTCTTGGCCTTCAACACTTAGGCTCTCTGGCCTAATAATCACATAAGCCCACCATCTTATATTAACTTGGCTCACTAGCCTATAAAAACATAATTACAATTCATTTCACAAAAATGATTTACAACAGGGCTCGGCCTTGGGGACATTACAATCCCCCTCCCTTATTTTTGCACTGTCCTCAGTGCAACTTTCACACAGCATCAACAAGATTTCCAAAATCTTCAAAAAGATGTGGGTACTCTGCCCGCATAACATCTTCATGCTCCCATGTCGCGTCCTTAGGACCGTACCAGGTCCATTGGACCTTTACAAGCCCTATAGCTCGATTTCATAGCTGTTTGTTTTTCCTGTCCAATATGCGCATAGGATGCACTTGTAGGACACCTTCTGGTTCCACCTGAACCACATTCCAGTCAATAACATGATTAGCATAAGGTATATATTTCTTAAGCAATGAAACATGAAACACATTATGTATAGTCATAGATGCAGGTAATGCAAGCTTATATGCAAATGGCCTAATCCTTTCCAGGATTTCAAACGACCCACAAAATATGGCTGCCAACTTGGCGCAACTTCCCAGCTTCAGGGAACTTCTGTTAGTTTTCACTTTCAGGAAAACATGATAACCCACTTTGAATTCTCGGTGGGTTCTGTTCTTATCAGCATAACGTTTCTGCCTGTCCTGGGCAGTTTTCAAATTCTATTTAATTTTTATCATTTGGTCCTCCATCTCCTTGAGCAACTCTGGCCCAACTAATTCTCTGTCAACTGGATTATCCTAGCTCACTGGAGTGTTTCACTTTCTTCCATAAAGTGCTTCAAATGGGCTCATCTTCAACGATGCCTGATACCCATTATTGTAGGCGAATTCTACCAAATGCAGGTAGTCTTCCCATCTTGATGGTTTGTCCATCACGTACATTCTCAGCATGTCCTCTATTATTCTGTTCACCCTCTCTGTCTATCCATCAAACTCGGGATGATATGTTGTACTAAAATTTAGATTCGTTCTGAATCCTTTGAACAATCATTTCTAGAAATTCGAGGTGAATTTCAGGTCCCTATCAGACAATCGTTTTAGGAATTTTGTGCAAGCGTGCCACTTCTTTTAAGAAGATATCAGCAACATTTTCTACCTTATGAGTGGTTTTCAGTGGAATAAAATGGGTAGCTTTTGTAAGCTTGTCCACCACAACCATGATCGAATCATGTTGCTTACTTGTTATGGGCAATCCTGTAATAAAATCCATGGTCACCACTTCCCACTTCCATTCAGGAATGGGTAAAGGCTGTAGTAACCTTGTTCAGTGCCTATGCTCAGCCTTAACCTTCTCGCATTCCATACATATGGCGATGTATTCAACGATATCCATCTTCAAACCTGACCAAAAGTAATGGCTTTTGACTACTGCCACAGTCTTCTGATATACTGGGTGTCCAACATACGTCACATTATGCATTTCTTTTAGAATCGCAAGTTTCAATTCCTGGACATTGGGTACATACACTCTGTTTTTATACCAAAGTATTCCATCAGCTTCCAAGGTGTAATTTCCCTCTTTCTGTGGTCTCTCACGCTGCTGTAGCTTTGCTACTAAGTCTCTATACTGCAAATATGCGTTTGCAGCTTCCAAAATTCTATCTTTAATATCATTCCTGTACATGCTAATGGTTGTAGCATGTAATTCATGCACCTTTATGTTGAGTGCATCAACCACCTTGTTTTCCTTCCCTTTGATATGCTTGATATCAAAGTCATATTCACATAGAAACTCCAGCCACCTGCTTTGTCTAGCATTTAAGGTTGGCTGATCAAACAAATATTTCAGGCCATTGTGATCTGTTCTCAATTTGAATCTCCTTCCCATGAGGTAATGTCTCCATTTCCTCAGAGCATGGATGATTGTTGCCAGCTCTAAATCGTGAGTGGCATAATTCTTTTCATGCTCTTTTAGCTTCCTGGACTCGTAACAGATTACAAATCCATTATGGCTGAGAAATCCTCCCAACCCTTCCTTACATGCATTTGTGCACACCAGAAAATCCATATTTGGATCTGCAATCCTCAAGATTGGAGTGCTGGTTAACAGCTGCTTCAATCGCTGGAAACTGTTGTCACACTCTTCAGTCCACTGAAACTTTTTCTCTTTCCTTTGCAAGGAAGTGATAGGGTGAGCTATCTTTTAGAATCCTACGATAAACCTTCTGTAATAGCCCGCCAGACCCATAAAGGATCTAACTTTCTCCACATTCCTTGGCGTTGACCATTCTCGGATGGACTCAACCTTCTCAGGATCCACGGCGATCCCTTCCTATGAAATAATGTGCCCCAAGTAATGGACTTGGCTTTGATAAAATGAGCATTTTCTCAATTTGGCATACAGTTGGTGTTCTCCCAACACTTGCAGCACCATTCTTTGGTGTTGTTCATTCTCTTCCCCTGACTTAGAATATACCAAGATGTCATCCATAAATACTATGACAAACTTGTCTAAATAGTCCTTGAAGACACCATTCATCAAGCACATAAAAACAACAGGTGCATTTGACAATCCAAACAACACCACTGTGAACTCGTAGTGACTGTACCTTGTTCTAAAGGTGGTCTTGCTGATGTCCTCATCCTTTATTCTTACTTGGTGATATCCTAATCTGAGATCTATCTTCGAAAATATTTTCGCACCCTTCAACTGATCGAAAAGATCATCGATCCTCAGTAGAGGATACTTGTTCTTGACAATTACCTTATTTAATTGTCGAAAATCAATGCACAGCCTCAGTGTCCCATCCTTCTTCTTCACGAACAGGACTGGGACACCCCAAGGTGACACACTGGGGCGAATGTACCCCTTCTTCAGAATCTCTTCAAGCTACAATTGCAACTCTTTCAGCTCTAGCGTACTCATTCTATAAGGAGCTTTCGAAACTGGAGATGCTCCAGGCATCAAATTTATAGAAAAATCGATGTCTCTCTCTCGAGGTAGTCCAGGTACCTCTTGAAATACGTCCTTGAACTCTGTGAGTACCTCATGGTCTCCAATCTTTGAGACTTCATCTCTGGATTCTTCCTCCACATGGGCTACAAATAATTGACAGCCTTTCCTGTAACACTTATTCAACTGCATGACTGAGATTTCTCTAACAACCACAGCCCTGGGAATTCCTTGGACTATTTTCCAATTTCCCTCCTCATCCAGGCATGTAAACCTCTTGTTACGACAGTCCAGAAGGGAATGGTACTGGTCCAACCAGTCCATCCCAATTAAGTAGTTGTAAGAACCTAAAGGAAGAATATTCAATTCATCCTTTGTGCTCAATCGATTCATGTCTATAGAACAAGACTTAATCAACTCAGTGACCTTCCTCTTGGTTCCTATAGCCAAATGCACTAACCAAGACTTTTCATGTTTTCTTCTTGATAAATGAAAACTTTCCACCTCCCTAGGATCTATATAACTATGGCTAGCCGTTGAATCAATTAAAATAATAAATGGTCGGTTGTTAATCATACCTTCCACTTCAATCATGTGTGATTGAAATTCATCTTGTTTGTTGTCCAGGGCTGCATATATCCTTGGCATTCTACTGCCCATGTCCTCCACTATTTTGGCTTTTTAAATAGTATGAACAACTCTTTCTTTTCCATTTTTATGGGGACAATCCCTATACTTGTGGTTCCCTTTATAGCCCCAACACTGAATGGGCATCTATCTCTGCCTTTATTCCCTCACTTCATCCATTCTCGGTTCTTTAAATGATGGGTGTCCTTGAGGATTATTTCTGAAAAAGGGAGGTTTGTTTCCCTTCTGCCTCTATTCCTTCTTAAAATTCCTCTTGTCATCCCAAGCCTTTCGAAAGGTAGGATTTTCTCTTTGTTGTTCATATAATCATTTAGCCCTTCTTATTGTTTCTTCCATAGTCTTAGGATCATCGTACTAAATCTTGTCACCAGTGGCAGGTGGAATTCCACTCAGATACCTCTGAATCTTGACAGCCTCATCTTTGATGAATAGAACATACTTCAGTAGTTACAAGAAACTTCATTCGTATTCATCAATGGTCATGTTGACTAACTTGAGTTTGAAGAACTCCTTCATCTTTTTGTCATAGTATCTTTTAGTCAGATATTTCTTCTCGAAATACCTCTTGAACTCCTTCGAAGTGATATCTTTCTCGCTAATGTGTTTCACCAGCATAAACTTATCCCACCACATGGATGCTTTTCCTTACAATTGATACATCACAATTCTTCCTTCTGCATGAGAGGAATAATTTTGCAGTTGGAACTATTACCTCATGCCCAGCAACCATGTTTCGACATCTTCCTCCTTATTATTTTCTCCATCAAATGTAGGAGGCTTAATCTTATTCATCTCCCCTTTCAATTCATCCATCCCAGATCTCCGGTGCTTTCGGGTAGGAGATGGGCTTGAACTACTGTGTGCTTCCTTACCAGAACACTTTGGGGAGGGACAATGATGTATGCTACCACTCGATCTTCTTGTCCTCTCAGTGGTCCTACGACTCTATGTCTTACTTGAGTCACTCTCCTTCTCCAATTTCCTTTCTATTCTTTCCAGACTCTTCAACATTTTTAAGTTGAATTCACCCTGCTGATCCCTAACACTGATGAACTTTCGGCTATTAGCTCGACGAGCCTAGGCATCCTTCTGCAATCTTTCAATGAGTTTCATCATATGTCCTTCCTTATCCAATTATCTTCCGTGCCCATTGGAGTTTGATCCTTCGACTCCCAGGTTGACATCCCTTCCTTCTCTTTTGTCCTCTGATTCAGAGGCAATCTGCACCTCTTCAAATTCCATACTCGGCATCAGTTTTCGGCTATCCTGACACTCGTTGAACTCTGAACACACAATGTGCATTCAACCGGAGTTTTTCATGCCTTATCTCTTAATAAAAAACACAACAGTCATTAACCAACGTGAATAAGAAAACGTTTCAAATTCACTAAGTTTTCTGAACTCTGTTTGGCTCTACAAATTTCAGGACTTCTGGTTTCAGGGTCTCATTCCACGAGACTCACATACTCACTTTAGTGTTTCAGGGTTTTGGTCCACAAGGATCCAACAGTTAAATCCTCAATGGTTCTTTTGTCTTCGGTACCTGGGAGTTCACGAAGCAGTGACTCCAAGTCTCTTGTCACTTCAATCCCTGACTTCCAAAATTTCTATCTCCTTACCCTCTGGGCCACAATACAATTGTCACCCTTAACCACGGTGGGGCGTGGCACATTCAAGAGGGTACATGTCACCCTCGGTGATGTCATTGTGTCCCACCACTCTCGCAACTTGTGAGTTCGTGAGTTGAAGTCCCTCGACTCCTCTTTCTCTAGACGTCGATACCCGAGATGTGATATGGGTATGGCTCCTCCTTGTTAGTTCCTTCCACACATAACCACCAGCTAGGGCTAAGTGCTAGCACTACTCACAAATCGTGACTTCACAAGTTGGAGTGTTGAGCCCTCGTGCTCCTCCTTTGTGAATCCCCGAGACACAAAACTCAACGATGAGTTGACTTCTTTCTAAGCGACGTGTGTCCAACACTTGTCACCTGCTTCCCCTTTATATGGGATCTTATTTTTACTCCACCTGTCAACCACATAGTCCCCACCTAACAGATGTGCCACGTGTTCTACGAGCCCTCAGTGCTTAGCACTTCGCGACCTCGTAGTGATAATGAATTTCTTTCACCCCCCGAACCCTCGATATGCGATACCATGCGGATGTTATGATCCAACGGTTAGACTTCTCTCAGATCTACAACGTAGATCTTTTTGGCATTTCGGGGTTTCGGGTTTCAGAGGTATTCACCTCTCCTCACTTCCCATCTCCCAAAATGTTGATTTCTTCCTGGACAATTAACGGTCCAAATCTCTCTTAGATCGACGGTTGTGATCCAAACGTGAATTCGCATTTCATGAATTCTCACGAACTCACCCTTTGACCATTTCAAGTTACGAGTTAGTGAAAGGCTAATCTCTCTCCACGCATGCTTTCCGATGGATGGTCCTGACAAGAGGTCGAAACAGGACCCATACAAAGTTGCCCATGCAGGAAAATAGTCCAAGACAAAGGTTACCCTCCTTCTCCTGGTATTCAAAACTCCCTACATTTCCAGGCTTTCTCCAGTCTCTTTTGCGATCCCCGTCGCGTGCACTGCTCTCCCTCTTACCACATTTCCTCTCTTGCCAATTTTCATCTGCAAGGTTGCATGTGGAGAGAATTCCACTGTTCGTGGTCAGTTCTTAGGGATGTTACGGATGGGTGGTTCACCCCCATCCCCTCATTTAACTCTTGAGGATCCTCCCCACCTACCAATCTGACGAGAAATCCATTCTAGGATTAGAGAGCAGCTTTGGTTTGTGAGCAAGTATATACCAGTACTGTACTGGCTCACTGGAAGTTAACGCAACCATTCTTGGTCCCTTCCACCACCTCTCATTAGCCATCGTGGTCTCTGTTAGCACATACCCCTCCCAGAAGTCATGCAACACATATTCATAGCATAATTTACATTCATCGACCTTTTATGCAAAGGTCCGTCAAGTCAAACATTCACATCTTTGAGTTTTCCATAGTTCTCTACCAATATAGTTACTTTTATCGACTAGGGGAAACAGGGTGTTACAGAGTATACACCTTCACAAGCATAGTCAATCGGTGCTACACCTCCCTCTCTGGGTCTCGGCAACTTGCCGGATCAGGAAGTCTCAGAGCCTGAAGCTGGTGCTAGACACTCTTTGGAAGAAACCACTTCCCAACAAACTCTCTCACCTGGAAAGAGTTGCTCACAGGCCTGACAACCTTCCTCTTCCAACAACAATCACCTCCCTCTCCTGGAGAGAGGTTACACACAGGCTTGGCACAAACTTACACTAGCTATTAAGCCATGCGCAGTCCAACACTGCGTGGCCACAACAACCAACTGGGAAAACAGACACAGGCTTCCCAAACAGGCTCAACAATCATGAAATAGACTCACGGTTTTGGTTTCGGGATTGAACAAGGTGTACGGATATCCCGTGCACAAGCTCCAAACTATTCAGACAGAGGATGTACCGGCTATCTCTGAAATCAACACTAGCTTTTCGGCTTTCAGGGATGCACCAGGGTATTCTTGCAGAGGTCAGACCATTCACATTCAGACGGTTGAGTAGAATGGAAGTCGAACCCCCATCACGACTCATCTTAGCCATTTTATTTGCATGAACTTGGGTTGACACTTGTCACCCATGAAACTGCATGCATTCCTTCAGCACGCGTTCCTTCCATTTGGAAGTTGCTTGTCTTTCCAAAAAGAACTTAGGATAAAACATAATATTCACATGTCTTTCATAATAATATTTTAATATTATTCCCCAAGGACTTAAGCCCCTAGGCTTAGCCCCTCTTCCCACCTTCCAGTCCCTAATCCCTTGCCCACTCTCTGGAAGCTTAGTCCCCCATCACTCATTCAGTGTGGTCGGTCTACAAGCCGCGATATTTATATTTTTATTAATAATGTGCATAAATACATGTACAAAATCAGGCTCTTGGCCTTCAACACTTAGTCTCTCTGGCCTAATAATCACATAAGCCCACGATCCTATATTAAGTTGGCTTACCAGCCTATAAAAACATAATTACAATTAATTTCACAATGATGATTTACAACAGGGCTTGGCCTTGGGGACATTACAATCCCCCTCCCTTATTTTTGCACTGTCCTCAATGCAACTTTCACACAGCATCAACAAGATTTCCAAAATATTCAAAAATATGTGTGTACTCTGCCCGCATAACATCTTCATTCTTCCATGTCACGTCCTTAGGACCGTACCAGGTCCATTGGACCTTTACAAGCCCTATAGCTCGATTTCGTAGTTGTTTGTTTTTCCTGTCCAATATGCGCACAGGATGCACTTGCAGGACACCTTATGGTTCCACCTGAACCACATTCTAGTCAATAACATGATTAGCATAAAGTATATATTTCTTAATAAATGAAACATGAAACACATTATGTATAGTCATAGATGCAGGTAATGCAAGCTTATATGCAACTGGCCTAATCCTTTCCAGGATTTCAAACGGCCCACAAAATATGGCTGCTAACTTGGCGCAACTTTCCAGCTTCAGGGAACTTCTGTTAGTTTTCACTTTCAACAAAACATGATCACCCACTTTGAATTCTCGGTGGGTTCTATTCTTATCAGCATAACGTTTCTGCCTGTCCTGGGCAGTTTTCAAATTCTGTTTAATTTTTATCCTTTGGTCCTCCATCTCCTTGAGCATCTCTGGCCCAACTACTGCTCTGTGAGCTGGATTATCCCAGCTCACTGGAGTGTTGCACTTTCTTCCAGAAAGTTCTTCAAATGGGCTCATCTTCAACAATGCCTGATACCCATTATTGTAGGTGAATTCTACCAAATGCAGGTAGTCTTCCCATCTTGATGGTTTTTCCATCACGTACATTCTCATCATGTCCTCTATTACTCAGTTCACCCTCTCTATCTGTCCATCAGACTCAGGATGATACGTTGTACTAAAATTTAGATTCATTATGAATCCTTTGAACAGTCATTTCTAGAAATTCGAGGTGAATTTTAGGTCCCTATCAGACACAATCGTTTTAGGAATTTCGTGCAAGTGTGCCACTTCTTTTAAGAAGATATCAACACCATCTGTTGCCTTGTGAGTGGTTTTCAGTGGAATAAAATGGGTAGGTTTTGTAAGCTTGTCCACCACAGCCATGATCGAATCATGCTGCTTTCTTGTTATGGGCAATCCTGTAATAAAATCCATGGTCACCACTTCCCACTTCCATTCAGGAATGGGTAAAGGCTGCAGTAACCCTGTTTAGTGCCTATGCTCAGCCATAACATTCTGGCATTCCATACATCTGGCGATGTATTCAACGATCTCCATCTTCAAACCCAACCAAAAGTAATGGCTTTTGACTGCTGCCACAGTCTTCTGATATCCAGGGTGTCCAACATACGTCACGTTATGCATTTCTTTTAGAATCGCGAGTTTCAATTCCTGGACATTGGGTACATACACTCTATTTTTATACCAAAGTATTCCATCAGCTTGCAAGGTGTAATTTCCCTCTTTCTGTGGTCTCTCACGCTGTTGTAGCTTTGCTACTAAGTCTCTGTATTGCAAATATGCATTTGCAGCTTCCAAAATTCTATCTTTAATATCAATCCTGTACATGCTAATGGTTGTACCATGTAATTCATGCACCTTTATGTTGAGTGTATCAACCACCTTGTTTTCCTTCCCTTTGATATGCTTGATATCAAAGTCATATTCACACAGAAACTCTAGCGACCTGCTTTGTCTAGCATTTAAGGTTGGTTGATCAAACAATAATTTCAGGCCATCGTGATCTATTCTCAATTTGAATCTCCTTCCCATGAGATAATGTCTCCATTTCCTCAGAGCATGGACAATTGCTGCCAGCTCCAAATCGTGAGTGGCATAATTCTTTTCATGCTCTTTTAGCTTCCTAGACTCATAACAGATTACAAATCCATTCTGGCTGAGAAATCCTCCCAAACCTTGCTTCATTTGTGCACACCACAAAATCCATATTTGGATCTGCAATCCTCCAGATTGGTGTGCTGGTTAACAGCTGGTTCAATCACTGGAAACTGCTATCACACTCTTCAGTCCACTGAAACTTTTTCTCCTTCCTTTACAAGGAAGTGATAGGGTGAGCTATCTTTGAGAATCCTACGATAAACCTTCTGTAATAGCCCACCAGGCCCATAAAAGATCTAACTTTCGCCACATTCCTTGGCGCTGACCATTCTCGGATGGACTCAACCTTCTCAATATCCACGACAATCCCTTCCTATGAAATAATGTGCCCCAAGTAATGGATTTGCCTTTGATAAAATGAGCATTTTCTCAATTTGGCATACAGTTGGTGTTCTCTCAACACTTGCAGCACCATTCTCAGGTGTTGTTCATGCTCTTCCGCTGACTTGGAATATACCAAGATGTCATCCATAAATACTATGACAAACTTGTCTAAATAGTCCTTGAATACACCATTCATCAAGCACATAAAAACAACGGGTGCATTTGACAATCCAAACAACACCACTGTGAACTCGTAGTGGCTGTACCTTGCTCCATGGTGGTCTTGCTGATGTCCTCATCCTTTATTCTTACTTGGTGATATCCTAATCTGAGATCTATCTTCGAAACTATTTTCACACCCTTCAACTGATCGAAAAGATCATCGATCCTCGATAGAGGATACTTGTTCTTGAGAGTTACCTTGTTTAACTAATGGAAATCAATGCACAGCCTCAGTGTCCCATCCTTCTTCTTCACGAACAGGACCGGGACACCCCAAGGTGACACACTAGGGAGAATGTACCAATTCTTCAGAAGCTCTTCAAAATGCAATTGCAACTCTTTCATCTCTAGCGTACTCATTCTATAAGGAGCTTTCGAAACTGGAGATGCTTCAGGCATCAAATTTATAGAAAAATTGATGTCTCTATATGGAAGTAGTCTAGGTATTTCTTGAAATACGTCCTTGAACTCTGTGAGTACCTCATGGACTCCAATATTTGAGACTTCATCTCTGGATACTTCCTCCACACGGGCTGCAAATAATTGACAGCCTTTCCTGTAACACTTATTCAACTACATGGCTGAGATTTCTCTAACAACCACAGCCTTGGGAATTCCTTGGACTATTTTTCGATTTCCCTCCTCATCCAGGCATGTAAACCTCTTGTTACGACAGTCCAGAAGGGAATGGTACTGGTCCAACCAGTCCATCCCAATTAAGTAGTTGTAAGAACCTAAAGTAAGAATATTCAATTCAGCCTTTGTGCCCAATCCATTCATGTCTATAGAACAAGACTTAATCAACTCAGTGACCTTCCTCTTGGTTCCTGTAGCCAGCTGCACTAACCAAGACTTTTCATATTTTCTTCTTGATAAATGTAAACTTTCCAACTCCCTAGGATCTATATAACTATGGCTAGCCCTTGAATCAATTAAAATAATAAATGGTCAGTTGTTAATCATACCTTCCACTTCAATCATGTGCGATTGAAATTCATCTTGTTTGTTGTCCAGGGCTGCGTATATCCTTGGCATTCTATTGCCCATGTCCTCCACTGTTTTAGCTTTTTGAATAATATGAACAACTCTTTCTTTGCCATTTTTATGGGGACAATCCCTATACTTGTGGTTCCCTTTACAGCCCCAACACTGAATGGGCGTCTATCTCTGCCTTTGTTCCCCCACTTCAGCCATTCTCGGCTCTTTAAACGATGGATGTCCTTGAGGATTATTTCTGAAAAAGGGAGGTTTGTTTCCCTTCTGCCTCTATTCCTTCTTAAACTTCCTCTTGTCATCCCAAGCCTTCCGAATGGTAGGCTTTTCTCTTTGTTGTTCATATAAGAATTTATCCCTTCTTATTGTTTCTTCCATAGTCTTAGGATCATCATACTAAATCTTGTCACCAGTGGCAGGTGGCATTCCACTCAGATACCTCTGAATCTTGACAGCCTCATCTTTGAGGAATAGAACATACTTCAGTAGTTACAAGAAATGTCATTCGTATTCATCAATGGTCATGCTGCCTAACTTCAGTTTGAAGAACTCCTTCATCTTTCGGTCATAGTATATTTTAGTCAGATATTTCTTCTCGAAATACCTCTTGAACTCCTTCCAAGTGATATCTTTCTCGCTAATGTGTTGCACCAACATAACCTGATCCCACCACATGGATGCTTTTCCTTACAATTGATACATCACAATTCTTCCTTCTGCATGAGAGGAATAATTCTACAGTTGGAAATATTTCCTCATGCCAAGCAACCATGTTTCAACATCTTCCTCCTTCTTATGTTCTCCATCAAATGTAGGAGGCTTAATCTTATTCATATCCCCTTTCAATTCATCCATCCCAGATCTCTGGCGCTTTCGGGTAGGATATGGGCTTGAACTACTGTGTGCTTCGTTACCGGAACACTTTAGGGAGGGACGATGATGTATGCTACCACTCGATCTTCTTGTCCTCTTAGTGGTCCTGCGACTCTATGTCTTACTTGAGTCACTCCCCTTCTCCAATTTCCTTTCTATTCTTTCCAGACTCTTCAACATTTTTAAGTTGAATTCACCCTGCTGATCCCTAACACTCATGAGATTTTGGCTATTAGCTCAGCGAGCCTAGGCATCTTTCTGCAATCTTTCAATGAGTTTCATCATATGTCCCTCCTTATCCAATTATCTTCCGTGCCC
Source organism: Picea engelmannii (assembly GCA_009831015.1). NCBI lineage: Eukaryota > Viridiplantae > Streptophyta > Pinopsida > Pinales > Pinaceae > Picea > Picea engelmannii. Next base: position 66,851 of record ML820908.1, read on the forward strand.
ATTTGAGTTCGATCCTTTGACTCCCAGGTTGACATCCCTTCCTTCTCTTTTGTCCTCTGATTCAAAGGCAATCTGCACCTCTTCAAATTCCATACTCGGCATCAGTTTTCGGCTGTCCTGACACTCGTTGAACTCTGCACACACAATGTGCATTCAACCAGAGTTTTTCAAGCCTTATCTCTTAATAAAAACCATAATAGTCGTTAACCAACGTGAATAAGAAAACGTTTCAAATTCATTAAGTTTTCTGAACTCTGTTTGGCTCTGCAAATTTCAGGACTTCTGGTTTCAGGGTCTCAGTCCACGAGACTCACAAACTCGCTTTAGGGTTTCGTGGTTTTGGTCCACGAGGATCCAATAGTTAAATCCTCAATGGTTCTTTTGTCTTCGGTACCTCGGAGTTCACGGAGCAGTGATTCCAAGTCTCTTGTCACCTCAATCCTTGACTTCCAAAATTTATATCTCCTTACCCTCTGGGCCATAATACAATTGTCGCCCTTAACCATGGTGGTGCGTGGCACGTTCAAGAGGGTACATGTCACCCTCGGTGATGTCATCGTGTCCCACCACTCTCGCAACTTGCGAGTTCGTGAGTCGAAGTCCCTCGACTCCTCTTTCTCTAGACGTCGATACCCAAGATGCAATATGGGTATGGCTCCTCCTTGTTAGGTCCTTCCACACATAACCATCGGCTAGAGCTAAGTGCTAGCACTACTCTCAAATCGTGACTTCACGAGTTGGAGTGTTGAGCCCTCGTGCTCCTCCTTTGTGAATCCCCGAGACACGAAAGTCAACGATGAGTTGACTCCTTTCTAGGTGACATGTGTCCAACACCTGTCACCTGCTTCCCCTTTATATGGGCGCTTATTTTTACTCCAGATATCAACCACGTAGTCCCCACCTAACGGATGTGCAATGTGTTCTACGAGCCCTCAGTGCCTAGCACTTCATGACCTCGTAGTAATAGAGAATTTCTTTCACCCCCCGAACCCTCGATATGCGATACCATGTAGATGTTCTGATCCAACGGTTAGACTTCTCTCAGATCTACAACGCAGATCTTTTTGGAATTTCGGGGTTTCGGGTTTCAGAGGTATTCACCTCTCCTCACTTCCCATCTCCCAAAATGTCAATTTCGTCCTGGACAATTAACGGTCCAAATCTCTCTTAGATCAACGGTTGTGATCCAAACGTGAATTAGCATTTCGTGAATTCTCACGAACTCACCCTTTGATGGTTTCAAGTTACAAGTCAGTCAAAGGCTGATCTCTCTCCATGCATCCTTTCCGATGGATGGTCTTGACAAGAGGTCGAAACAGGACCCACACAAAGTCCCCCATTCCGGATCACCCCCCCTTATTAAAGGTAGACAGGCAAAGGGGGTCCGAAATCCAATCCTGTCCATAGGATCGAGCGCCCCAATCTAAGCCGTTGAAACCTACACGCTCAATTCTGGATCCCCCCCTGCCCCCCCTTGTTAAAGATAGAATGATGAAGGGGGTCTGGAATGGAACCCTGGCTGTAGATCTGGGCGCGCAGACTCCAGGCACCCAGATTTTCTCGCCACTTAACGAAACACACATTTTGCGACCCAACTTAGGATAAGTGGGTTCTTACTCCACTCCTTTGCAACTCCAAAGGGTTTTAAACCTTGTCCACGTTTTCCATATCTGATGGTCGTGAGGGTTCTCCTTTCCTCATGAACAGATCCTATGGCTCCTATACTTCTAGTGTGGAGTCCTCTCTCCCTATGGCCAGATACCACCCTGGCTACGGTTTCATAACACCGCTACACCTCTTAAGCTTGGTAATATGGTCAAGTAACTCCTTGACACTTAGGAGCATTCAAAGGTCCGAAATTGGTCCTCCAGTCACAATTTCTCCTCAAACCCTTGGTCCAAAGACTACTCAACTTGCCCATCTAGGCTCAACGTCGAAACCTAGACTCTGATACCATTCTGTAACGCTCCCCCGACTGTCATCCAACCCACTAGTCGGACATACGCTACTTTGTGGAACAACATCATTTTATGCTTAATTAATAACATGCATTTAATATAGGTTAAACACATTCAAACTTAGAGTCAGGACAAAATTACTTCTGACATAAATAATCCATGGAATTAACATTAATTCATATGGACAACAGAATAGATGATAAATATAAATACACAGACATGCAAAACATAATTAAAACATCATTTGGTACTTATCTTTGAAACGGTGGTAATTCCACCAACCACGTGTAGGCCTTCCACGAACCTCCCATCCTTAGACCGCGATGCTTATTAAGCTTAGAAGTGGGTCACCCCTGAGCTGGGACTAAGATCCACCCCAAGGTAAGGAATCCTAGGCTAGGCTGAGGTTACAGGGAAAACAACACAAAATAACTGGAAGGATTATTCCGAGGATGCCATCTTATGCCCATTACTCTCGGACTCTCATTCCCCACATGCTTGTTCTGCCAGGGAGTATAGACCTTCAAAATCACAGTGAATCGGTGCTACACCTCCCTCTCTAGGTCTCAGCAACATGTCGGATCAAGAAGTCTCAGAGCCCAAAGCTGTTGCTAGACACTCTCTAGAAGAAACCACTTCCCAGCAAACTCTCTCACCTGGAAAGAGTTTCTCATGGGCTTGGCAACCTGCCTCTTCCAACAACAATCACCTCCCTCTCCGGGAGAGAGGTTACACATAGGCTCGACATGGACATACACTGGCCAGTAAGCCACACGCAGTCCAACACTGCGTGGCCATAACAACCAACTAGGAAAACACACACGGGCTTCCTAAACAGGCTCAACAATCATGAAATAGACTCACGGTTTTGGTTTTGGGATTGCACAAGGTGTACGGAGATCCCGCGCATAGTCTCCAAACTGTTCAGACAGAGGATGTACCGGCTATCTCTGTAATCAACACCAACTTTTTGACTTTCAAGGATGCACCAGGGTATTCTTGCAAAGGTCAAACCGTTCACGTTCAGACGGTTGGGTAGAATGGAGGCCGAACCCCCATCACGACTCATCTCAGCCATTTTATTTGCATGCACCTGGGTTGACACTTGTCACCCATGCAACTGCATGGATTCCTTTAGCATGCATTCATTCCATTTGGAAGTTGCTTGTCTTTCCAAAAAGAACTTAGGATAAAACATAATATTCACATGTCTTTTGGAATAATATTTTAATATTATTCCCCAAGGACTTAAGCCCCTAGGCTTAGCCCCCCCCTAGGCTCAACACTTAGCCCCTCTTCCCACCTTCCAGCCCCTAACCCCTTTCCCACTCTGTGGAAGCTTAGTCCCCCATCACTCATTCATCGTGGTCGGTCTGCACGCGGCGGTGTTTATATTTTTATTAATAATGTGCATAGATACATGTACAAAATTAGGCTCTTGGCCTTCAACACTTAGGCTCTCTAGCCTAATAATCACATAAGCCCACCAACTTATATTAACTTGGCTCACCAGCCTATAAAAACATAATTACAATTCATTTCACAAATATGATTTACAACAGGGCTCAGCCTTGGGGACATTACAGTTATGGCCTCGCCTAGATCATGGTGCCTCTCTTAGGAGCATCTGCAATTAATTTTTTATATGTGACGGGACATTCAGGAGCAACTTCATCGTCAAACAACCCTTTCTCGCCACCTAGATGTTTTGTTCAATGCCATGTCAAGCAAGCCAACCAAGAGGAGATTCTCAACATGCTTCCACCCATTTGTGCTAGCTCTGCGTCCAACCAAGGATGATGGAAATTCAGGTTCGCCTACAATTTAAATTCATTTTCTATCATTTTGTTTTTATGTTTAGAATGTTTAGAGAAACCATGATTGCAAAGTAGTTTAAAAATTCGTCATGTAGCAAAGTCAAACATGCATTGGATCTATTCGTTTCCACTTGTATAACAGAATAGGTGGCAAGTTTTTTAAAGGTAATACAAACTTTATTTACAAAATAATAATAATAATTTATTGTATTGTTTTTAAGGAATTTTTTTTTTTTTTTTTTCCAAATATAAACTAAGATTATTTAATTTTTAAAATAATAATGATGATTTAATTCACATGAGAAATACCAATTAACTGTTATTTTGATTATGTCAAATTTAGTTAGTACAATTGGTTTAAATAAACATCTTTTTACATGGCAATCCAAGTTAAAACCAACACCCACTAGACACTAAAATATCCAATCCGCTAAGAGTTGATAGTTGATGTGTTCTACATGACGATTGAATATACATCAATTATTATAGGGAGCATTAATAGAAAATTTTTATTAAACTTTTTCTATTAATGCCCCCACCTACATCCCGCTTGAACAAGGTGTTGGGTTTTATGGCCTTCTTCCGTAGGGACTCATACGTACTTACCTACCTATCCGGCTGACTAACTATTCCCTTTCTAAGGCGAGCAGGAGAATCAAGATTCCGAGAAAAGAGAGAGACTAGGTTTGAACTTGAGATCTTTTAAAAGGAAAGATATGTTCTTAACCATTATACCCATTCAAGCTATATAAATGATTCAAAATACTTTGCATTATAAATTTCTTTTACAACTCAAAAACACTTTTACCCATCCTCAGTGGTAGGTCATGTGATCCTAAATTTTAATTCTAATTTTTTTTTTCACACGTCAATCCTTGTCAATTTTGTCGAAATTATATTCGTGAGGCATCAACCTTTCTCACATTTGGCTAAACATGGATCTGATTAGAAGCTTATTTGGAAAGAAAAAGCAAGACCGGCTAAATGGGAGACCGGATGAATAAGTTACTGATAAAGGCGGAGAAACATCTTACAAATTGGGCTGCAAAGGTGTTCGCAATGATTCGGGTACCTGTTATATAATTCAGTGCATATTAGCCATGTAAGCCACCAGAGCGGCCTTCCTCAGCCTCCGAAATCCGGTCGCGTCTGACATCTCTGGTGAGAACTCATACAGTCCATGACTACCTTAGTTCGGTTCTTCTTCTTACAAAGACGGATACCAAATAATATGACCGAAGACGAGCTAAAGGAGTACTCCCTAAATAAATTCCGCCCAGCAGCTGTCATCGCAGACTGGCTACAAAAGAGATACCTCGACACCTTTCACCCGGTGGGGGAGGGAAACTCCACTGCTAAAGTTTTGCATATGATTCTGCAGACGGTAATACGAGAAGGATATGTAAAAGGGTTGGCGGAAAACCTATACGGAAGATATAAAACTCGAACGACATGCAAATCATGCGGCGCTAGCTATGATTCTGTTGAAGAGATTATGATGTTGCCCTTCTTTGTTAATAAAGAGGAGAATTTTGATCTTTCCCGATACATTAAATCCCATGCAGACGATATAAACATTAAATCCGAAGGACGCAATTCTAACATTGGGTGATCTTTTCTATTTTTCACAACGACTGAACGTCAAACGTCGGGAATATAAGCTTTGTGATTCCGAATCGAGCAGATGTGATATGGTCTACGATGTCAGGCATCGAACTACCATTCGCCATCTTCCACGTACATCGATTCTCGTTTTGACTAATGTTCTGTGCTCGGAGAGCATCATGGTGTATGAAGAGTTTCTGGATCTGCGCTAACACATGGATTCACAAAGTACTACGAATTGCAAATATAAGCTGGTAGCAGTTCTGAAGAAAACGATGGATGAAATCCATATTATAGCATATGTAAGAGCTGCAAGGTATCTAAAGAAAAATGTTAATAATCCGTCGGCCGTCTATGATAAAATCCAGAACCTGTGGCTTGAAATGAACGACGAAACCATGCATATAGTACTTTTACGGGAGGTGTTTGAAGTTAAACCAAAGCAGCGGTGCGTTTTATTCCTCTATGAGCAACTCGGCTAATTAAAATGAAGGTAATAGATTGCATTCCATGGAGTTGTTTCCGATGATCGTGGGAACTCTTATTGAGAAGCTGCTTGTCTCCAAGCAACGCTTTTAACAGCAAAGCAGTTTCTACGTTCATTTGTTTTGTAAATTTTAATTTGATGTCTATTGGTTGTTTCCGGGTATGAAAGGGTTTCCTGGGTAAGCTGTTTTGCTCGAAATAGTTTCGGTTTTTAAAAGATTTAAGTAATAATTCGTAATTTATTTTTTTAAGGTATACCATGTTAAGATGTAATTGTAAACGCTGTTAATGTAAGATGACCATTTTTTTTCAATAAGTGAGATACCATGATTTTTATAAAATCCTCTTTCTATAAATTAAAGAGTCTTATTTTTTATTTATTTTTTGGTAAATAAAAGGACGATCCTTGTATTATATCATATCATCAATTTACAGCTGTAAGTCACTTGGCAGCCACCTGTCCTGCCACATAAGGGAAACCAGGACATGTGGCTCCAAGTGATGATAATTCTATCATGGACGTTGAGTTGTTTACAAAATTGACAAAAACGCTAAGAGTTTCTACTGGAACTTTGTTCCAACTAGCTAACCTACGGCATGCTACATACAGAGCCGCCATTACTATGCTAGCTATACAATTGTAAAGAAAATTGAAAACTGTAACTGATAGGCCGCTTTAAACCAAAGGGGAACTTGGGCATCCATTAGAAGTGAAGGTTGGGACAAACTTCTTTTTTCATGTGGGGCAACTTCCAGACCTTGTCTCAGAAGGCCTCCAAAAGCAAATCCAAGCGTCGGTTGATGATCCTCTATCCTTGAGCCTGCTCGTCCTGCCATTGCCTGATGTTGAAAAGGAGTTCCAGGTGCTCCCTGGCTAGATAATGTTTGTTCTCTCCATCTTCTGAAACTTGCCAACTTGGAGGGATCTCCTCATCTACAATACAGTCACCCTCCAACCGGCGAGGCTGAAAGTCGGGGACGGAGGAGGATGCAGACTCTTTCTAAGGCTCGAGGCTTGGGCCTGGCTGAGAAGAAGAGGGTGGCCCTGCATGCCGGAGAGAAGGTGAAGCCTCCGCTTTGTCCAAGTTGAGGCTCAGAAGAATTTATGTTCGTGATCCGGTGGTCGTCAAGAGAAGAGGCGGTGGTTGTGAATGCAAGGTGGGGGACGGGACCTCCTCCTTTGGAGTACATAGGGAGGTCTGGGTGTTTGGAGAGAGCATGGTGGACTGAGCGTTGCTGGTGTGAGTGCAGGGACGACTGAAGTGAGCAATCAGAGTTCGTTGCGAGGTAGTGAGTCTCTTGTCACGGGTGTAGGCATTTGTATTTTTTCTCGCTCACCTGGGTTTGTCTCTTTCCCGAGGCATGGTGGAGAAAAACACACGGGTGGTGAAAGGGAAATGGTGGTCTGGGTAGACGCGGAGAACACGCCAGGAGAAAATGGATAAGCCTGGAGGGATGAGAGACACAGTGCTAGAGTGATAATTGGCAATGAGCAGGAGAATGAACGCGTCGTGGATGATTTTAACGCCGTTGAGGGCAGTTGAAGACTCTCCCATCGCCATTGAAGGCTGACAGGACTAGTTAAATTCTTGGTACCTGCAAACTAGCTGGAACACGCATCTGGATGCTTGCCGAGGAGCACTATGTTGAATGCCTTAAAAATTCGTTGCATGGGGAGTTAAATTCTTGGGGGTGGCAACCTGAGGCAATAAATTACGTCGCCAACTGTCTCGCCCAGGTGTCCTCCCTCCTTTGCTTCATGTCACCCCATCAGGGTGTAAGAGTTTTAATTATTGATTAAATAGAGTTTTAATTATTATTTCTAGAAAAGTAGAAATTTTCATATAATATAAAACATTCAAATAATAATAATTACTTTTCATATCAAAAATTAATTAGAATATATATATATATATATATATATATATATATATATATATATATATATATAATTACTGTATAAAAAATATATCAATATATTAAAAATTAATGATAATCTAATATATATATATATATATAATAAATCAATATAGATCCATTTTAACTCTGGATTTTTCAAGCTAGAGTGATCAAATCTCTAGAGGTGTAAACTTTTAAATTTTTCTCCAATTTTACACTCTAAAAAAGTTTTCATCTCAAAAGATTTGATTCCTCTAAGAACTTATATTATAATATAGATCGAGATAAGATGAATTTATTTAATACATTAATATTCAAGTATTAAAAAATATTATGCCCCAATTGAAAAATATTATTATTATAAAATATATTATAATATTATATATATAAGATATTAAAATCATAAAATAATAATGAAAACAAAAATTGTATATGTGTGTTATGATGATTTTGTTTCTATGCTCCAAAAACATTAAGAGAAGCCTTTCAAAATCACCATATTTTTGTTGAGTTAAGAGGTTAGGAATGTTCTTAGTGTGACAAATATTTTGAAAATGATATATATATATATATATATATATATATATATATATATATATATAGTTTAGTATTATTATTTTTTTTATTTTTTATTATTATTTTAATGTATTATGTTACACAAACATCTTAGCCATAAACACCTTTAGGATTAATAATCAATAACATCATCTATTTCCATATTATTTTTTTACATCATCACATTTTATATTATCTTCTTAGGTTATTGTTATGATTTTATTTTTTTATGTTACTTTTATGATTTTAATAATTAAAGCAACAATATTCAATATCATTCATAATGTGACAATCATATTAAACTCAATAAATAGCATAAAAAAAATTAATATACTTATTTTGTTTAAATTTATTTGGACTCAAATACATAGAATAATATGATTCCTATGTAATAAAGTCTCACATTTGTAATTGTTAGTAAAGTATGCTCTATATAATAATTTGATCAAGTTTAGTGTAATAAGAGTTAATAGAAGTTTCCGCTTCTAGAAAGATCTTCCTCTAGAATTATCTTTAGAGCATAGAATTAGTATAAATAGGAGTATAGGAGTAGAAGGTGTGGGAAAGTTTAGTCTTGAGAATCATTTTGTAATTGAGCTCTGCTTTGTCGAAGGTTGCCCACTCGAAGAGGCAAGTGAACTTGGCTTTGTATGAATAAAGGTATTATTTATGGTGTTATTGTTCTCTATAATTTGTTKTTTTTCATAATAATCATGTTTTTTCTCTACTTAATATATCTGGTACCTTACAAGTGGTATGAAAGMACTTTCCACTCCAGAAATTTTTGACAGTTTATTTTAGGCTAGATTATCCAGATTGATGTGAGTGGTCTCTCACCCATTCCAACTAGTTCATTTTGATATTTTTCAAGTTTGGTAGTTTTTTCCTAGTTTATGGGTCYCTAACTTTCGAGGTCGTTTTGAGGCCCTAAACAATGTTTTTAGGGCTCTCCACAGTCAAATTGTTAACTGAGTTAGAGACTGATGAAAAAAAGTGTAGTCCTATGATAGACCTTTCCAACGGGCTATTGTGCGCCTAAAACAGAGATTGTATGCAAAAGATATGACCCCGAGAAGTTGATGTAGTAACTTACCCCAATGGGGCCCACAAGAATTTTGGTGCTTCATCTCCTAGGGTTAGTTTTTTGGATGTACAAGATTTTGGCATTCATGCTTATTGTAAAAAATGCCTCTGAAGCCTCATTGTAATCATATTCTTGTGAATGAGTGCAACCATCGCATCTCTTCTTAGAGTTAAGCTGCCACTATTCYAACAAGTTTATTTTTCATTGCATTTGATCCAGGTGGATATCAGTGGCCACCCACCTTTTCTGACTGGCTCAAAAAAGGTTTATGGCAATTTTGGCAATTTACTATTTTTAGTAGGTTTTGACTTCCGGAGCCATTTTGAGGACCTAAATGAAGGTTTTTCGAGATAGAGGTTCTCAACGATAGTCGAAGGAATGATTGAGCCCCAAAAATGAATCTCCTCGACGATACCTTTCCAACGAGCTATCATGCGCCTAAAACGAAGATCGTATGGAAACGTTACGACCCCGAGAAGTTGATGTACTAACTTACCCAAACGGGGCCCACACGAATTTTGGCGCTTCATATCCTAGGGTTAGGTTTTTGGATGTCTAGAGTTTTTGGCATTCCTATTTATTGTAAAAAGGCCTTCATAGCCTCACTGTAATCATCTTCTTGCAAATGCGAGTAGTCGTCACATCTCTTCTCAGAGATAAGTTGCCACCATTCTAGCAAGTCTTTCACTCTGTATTTTTACAGTCTCTGTACATTTCTTTCATTAATAGAAATCATGTATTACTGTATCCCTGTGTTTATGGTTGCATCTCTGATATATTTATGTTATATTATTGAATATCTACGATATCTCTGTGCATTTCTTTATTATATCTCTGATCTCATTTCGTGCCGAAAATAATCCGCATCAACAGTTTACAGTTTCAACTTATTTCCTTATTGAATAGAAAGTAGTTTTACTGTATCTATGTTATTTTGTGTTAATCATCTTTTAATAATTTGTATTCATTTCATTATGCTCATAAAATCTGGACCATTGGTATCAGAGTGGCATGCTCCTTGTTGTTTTTAATGCATGTCCCCGACGAGGTCAGGGTACAAATAATTGGGTCTCGATCTTGTTTCCCTTGAGGAAAAAATATCTCACACACCCAAGTGACCTCTCATGGTAGGAGAAAATATTGAGATCCTTTCAAAATATTTCTCGAGGAAGCTCTCAAAAAATAGAGGAATGAGATGATGGATATCTTTGCGCAAATCCTTTGGTGGCTACAATCAGGCAGGGAATCTTCCTCAAATGGAGGTGTCGCTCCCTTCAAGGTACAAATAAACTTTGATATTCTTATATTTGAAGGTCATATAGAAACAAATTATGTAGACAAATGATTGAATCTACAAGAAGGGTATTTCTCTGTCCATAATTTTTCAAATAGAGAAAATATTACTTTTGTGCTCCTCAAAGTCGTTCCCCATGTCAAATATTGGTGGGAAATTTTTTGTGAGAAAAAGGAAACAAAGGAACCCTTACTATTTACAGTCGCAGTCACCTGGGAGTCCTTCAAGGATGCTATTAAGGAACAATACTGCGGAAGTTATGACGACCTATATACAAAATGGACCATAATGCGGCAAGAAAGACACCAAGCAGTGCCCGAGTTCAAAGATATCTTCCATACCTTGCGCACCAAGCTAGGTATCAAATATTTTGAGAGACAACTAGTGCTCAAGTATCTCGGTGGTATCCATAGATACATCCAGGTTGAAATGGAGTTTTTGGACGTCTCTTCCTTGGGCATGGCCTGTCGATATGCCATCAAAATCAAGAAGAAGCTTAAACAAAAGACGCGGAAATTTGGGCCTAGGAACCCCTCAGCAAAAACAAGGAAAGGGCGGCCCTAACCCGTAGAATAAAGGAAAGAGAAAATATGGAAAACCTCAGGACAACCAGTTCAATACGTTAGCAAAGAAGGAAATAGGAAAGAGAAAGAAAGATATCAGGAAGTGGTGCGACATCCATAAGAGCCTATGGCATAACACTATTGATTTTCGCTCAAAGAAGTCACTCATGGTTGAGGTGAAAGCATTGAAATCAGATGTAGGTTTTGAATCTGAGTCAAAACCAAAAAGGGGGAGACAAATAATTGATGCAGAACCCAGTGCTCCCGTTGCTACCACCAAGCTCCATCCTGGTGAACCATATGAACCAAAGGAAGGAGAGAATCATCTTGATCCGTAAGATCTTTTAATGACTATGGTTGAGTTTTAATTTTGCATGCGTTAATTAACCATTTGAGAAACTTAGTGAAAGAATGATGAAAGAAGAGGAATTATGACAGCCATATACACATATGTAGATCTGAAATGAAATAATAGACAACAAACCATAACATGCAGATTGATAACGGAGTTCGGAACAACTTTGCCTACGTCTCCGGTCCTTTGTCTCTGTGGGGGAGGCTTCTTTATTTCTGTTCAAGAGCTCAAAAATACATTGTTGCAATGCCAAATGGCTACAAGACTGATCTGGTCATGTTCTTCCAGATCTTAAGAACCCTGCAAAGAAAACAGAACGCAAAATGAACGTCCAGAGCTCCCAGAAATGGCCCGACAACGTCTGCTCCTCAATATCTTCCCTGCAACAAAATGGCTTTGGCTTGGCTTCTCTTCAGCATAACTATGCTATTTTATGTCATTGACTATCCTCCATGGCCTCAAACAGGCCTAGTTTATATAGATTTGAAGTTGGTTGCTCATCTCCAACTTCCTCCCAAAATTTGGGCTCCAAAAATGCCCAATATCTCCCAAAAATGGAGAAAATCAATTAAAAATAGGCATAACATTATTAAAAACCCCAAATATTAGCATAAAAACCCACTGTATAAAGCTTATTGGGCGCAGACCCCTTTGCGCTAGCACCCGGTCATGTCGTGGTTGGCCATGTGACCATGCGCCCCATGCATTACGCACTAGCTCCTTTGTTTGCGCTCCAACCCCGGTTCTGTGGCATATACATAGGACCGTTGGTCTGTTACCTTAACCTCCCGTGCTCTGTTGTAGGGATAGGGTCCAGGTCATATGGCGATGGTTGGCATGGGGTCCAAGGGCTAGGCCCTATCCAAACCCCCGCCATGTTACCTACCGCACCCGGTTCTATGTAACATATGTTGAACCGTGGTGTTAACGTCGAGGGCTGGGGCTAAGCCCCGACCCTTTTTCCCGCCGGTTAAACTTTAGTTCAAAAATAAATAAATTATGCGCCATATACATTACAAGAACCACCCACAGGCCGGGCAGCTAGCCCGGTCCTTCCAGTCTGTTCCCCCAAGAGGAGGTCATGGGTTTGACTCTCGACCAAGCCACAAAATTTTACACAACTGACACGCCAATCACGGGGTGCCACATGGCAGCCCACAACTGGGCCACGTGGCACCTAACCAACCAACCACAAACTACCATGTGTCTGATGCCGATTGGTCCACGTGCTTGCCACCTATCGGAAGCCTTACTGCCACGTCACCTTGCCACGTCATTTCTGCCACGTCATATGATGACATCATCCATGCCACGTGTCACCCTTACAGTGGTGACATGTGTCACCCCTACATTGGTCCAACTGTACACCAATCAACCTGCCACGTTCTGCCACATGTCGTCACCCGAGGCTGCCACGTTTCATCTTCAGGAGCTGCCATGTGTCACCTTCAGGAGCTGCCACGTCAGCCTGTACGGACTGTACAGTCATCCCCTTTTTTTTGCCTCTTTGACTTTTCGGACAGAACACGATATCTTGCTCATACGGAGCCCATTTGATGAAGTAAATATGTTGGCAAATGTTTACCAAGTAGCGTATGCTTGTCATTGATGGCAAACACAGGAGGAACAACATTGAAGAAAACACACGCAGCAAAGGCAAAGCTCAAGATACGGGAGTTCGTAGAGGAGAAGGAAGACAGAGATCCACAGTCGTTGGATCTCATTCAGAAAACCCATCCGCCGTCAGATCGGACAGGAGCTGTACAAGGTTTACCATCGGGAAAAGCCAAGGTGAAATCCCGACATAATGAGGACCGTCTATTTGGAAGGACGCGTGGCAGCAATCGGGCGCCACCGGGACAAGCTCGATAGGAGGACATGTCTCAGCCGTTAGATATGAGCGCAGGGACCCGACCACCATTGGATCAATGAGAAACTACAAGGTCTTTAAAGGGAGTGAAGGTTTGGCTACGGTCATGAGGATAATGGTCATATGGACCAGGAGCGTAGTCATCGGAGTTTCGAGGATCGCGAGTTGGATATGTCAAAGTTCCTTGACAATGAAAACCTCGAAATCGCGATGTGATCTCAACCGTTAAATCAAGAACTAGATCTGGTCCGTTGATTTCCTTCATCGGAGAATCGGGGATCACGATTTCAATATGCAAAGAACACTTGACAACGAAAACCCCGAAATCACGATATGCGATTTCACGAGTTAATCACAGCCGTTGGATAATAAGTAATCTAAACCGTCGATCCAACAGACGTCAACAGACCACGTCACCCAGGGACACGTGGCACAACCAGAGAATGACAGATGTCAGGCAGATCTAACACATCAGGCTCATGCAATTCACGAATCAGAGTGACACATGGCAGGGTCTAACACGTGTCAAACCACGTGTGACGTCAGCAGAGGCATCGGTGATCGGGACTTTGATATGTCAAGAACACACTGCAACAGAAACTCCAAAATCGCGATATACGATTTTGCGATGTAATCTGAGCCATCGAGCTAGAAGTGATCTAGACCGTTGAATCTCTGCATGGAGTATCGGGGATCGGGAATCGACACTTTGCAATGTCAAAATCTCTTGACAACAAGAAACCCGAAATCGCGATGTGCGATTTCGCGATTCAATCATAACTGTTGAATCCAAAATACATCTGGACCGTTGATTCTCCTCATCGGAGTTTCGGGGATCGGGACTTCGGAATGACAAAGTCACTTGACATCAGAAACCCCGATTTCGCGATATGCGATATCGCGACTCAATCGTAGCCGTTGGGCCAAGGTTATACCTAGACCGTTGATCTTAGCCTATGTCAGAGTTTCGCAAATCACGATTTGGAAGTGACAAGACCAAGGTCACACAGAGACAGGTCACATAGACCAGGGCTCAGCCAGGAGGGCTGAAGCACATCGCGAATCGGGAAATCGCGACTCCCGTGGACATAAACTTTATGTCATAGAAAGTGTCGAAATCGCGATATATGAAATCCCGATTTGATCATGAACCGTTGGATCAAGAAATGATCGGAGGGCTACTGAGGCACGACACTGTGAGACTGCCAAAAACCATTGATGACATCTGCTAGAGAAGTCAAAGAAGACTAATGTGTAATCACCAGAGAAGCTGAAGAGTCATGATGATGATCATATAGAGCACTCAAGAGGTGGAGGATAATGACGCAGAGTCTGCATGCAGAGGCATGGAAAACATTGCATGCAAAAGGTGCATAGACGCTATAAATACAAGGGACAGAGAGGATATTGGGCTGGTCGTGACAGTGGGAATTTGCAGTGGCTATTGGAGTTTTTTTGTGGTGGTTCATGGGTGAAGAAGAATCAGAGTGGCACAGCAAAAGCGTGGTGGGCCCATAACCTGGACATTGCAAATGATATGAGCAGAAAAGCAATAAGGCAGACAGAGCAACGAAGTGGAGTAGAACAATGATAAGTCAGGTAGGCCATCGTCGAATATCATATCACTGTAATAAATTCAATAGCAAAGATTTATATTTCAGGGTGGTTGGGAGGTGCTAGGGAGGACTGTTGTCCTCAGAGGTTCAAGTGGGTGCTTGAACACTGGGAGTTGGTGCTTCCTTCTAGTGGGTGCTAGAGAAAACAGAGAGTTGGTTCTCTCAGCAAGTTGTAGCTTGCAAAACAGAGGTTGCAGCCTCATTATGAGTTGGTGCTCATATGTATGATAATGTAAAGATTGTAACTATTACTTATCATATAAAGAAA
>ML820908.1:90197-109346 GCA_009831015.1 Picea engelmannii
TTTTAATTTTGCATGCGTTAATTAACCATTTGAGAAACTTAGTGAAAGAATGAGGAAAGAAGAGGAATTATGATAGCCATATACACATATGCATATCTGAAATGAAATAATAGACAACAAACCATAACACGCAGATTGATAACTGAGTTCAGCACAACTTTGCCTACGTCTCCAGGCCTTTGTCTCTGTGGGGGAGGCTTCTTTATTTCTGTTCAAGAGCTCAAAAATACATCTCTGCAATGAAAAATGGCTACAAGACTGATCTGGTCATGTTCTTCCAGATCACAAGAACCCTGCAAAGAAAACGACACGTAAAACAGACGTCTGGAGCTCCCAGAAATGGCCCGACAACGTCTTCTCCTCAATATCTTCCCTGCAACAAAATGGCTTTGGCTTGGCTTCTCTTCAGCAGAACTCTTCTCTTTTCTTTCATTGACTATCCTCCATGGCCTCAAACAGGCCTGGTTTATATAAATTTGAATTTGGTTGCTCATCTCCAACTTCCTCCCAAAATTTGGGCTCAAAAAATGCCCAATATCTCCCAAAAATGGAGAAAATCAATTAAAAATAGGCATAACATTATTAAAACCCCCAAATCTTAGCATAAAAACCCACTGTATAAAGCTTATTGGGTGCAGCCCCCTTCACGCTAGCACTCGGTCATGTCGTGGTTGGCCATGTGGCCATGCGCCCCATGCATTATGTGCTAGCTCCTTTGTTTGCGCTCCAGCCCCAGTTCTATGGCATATACATAGGACCGTTGGTCTATTACCTTAACCTTCCATGATCTGTTGTAGGGATAGGGTCCGGGTCATATGGCGATGGTTGGCATGGGGTCCAAGGGCTAGACCCTATCCAAACCCTCACCATGTTACCTCCCGCTCCCGGTTATATGTAACATATGTTGAACCGTGGTGTTAACGCCGAGGGTTGGGGCTAAGCCCTGACCCTTTTTCCCGTCGGTTAAAATTTAGTTCAAAAATAAATAAATTATGCACCATATACATTACAAGAACCACCCATGGGCCGGGCGGCTAGCCCGGTCCTACCAGTCCATTCCTCCGAGAGGAGGTCACAGGTTCGACTCCCGTCCAAGCCACAAAATTTTACACAACCGACACACCAATCATGGGGTGCCACGTGGCAGCCCACGACTGGGCCACATGGCACCTAACCAACCAACCACAAACTGCCATGTGTCAGATGTCGATTGGTCCATGTGCTTGCCACCTATTGGAAGTCGTATTTCCACATCATTCCTGCCACGTCAGATGCTGACGTCATCCATGCCACGTGTCACCCTTACAGTGGTGACACATGTCACCCCTGCATTGGTCCAACTGTACGCCAATCAACCT
Organism: Picea engelmannii; assembly: GCA_009831015.1. NCBI lineage: Eukaryota > Viridiplantae > Streptophyta > Pinopsida > Pinales > Pinaceae > Picea > Picea engelmannii. The sequence goes on from ML820908.1 coordinate 91,556, forward strand.
ACCATGTTCTTCCATGTGTCGTCACCTGAGGCTGCCACATGTCATCTTATAGAGCTACCACATGTCGCCTTCAGGAGCTTCCACATCAGCCTGTACGGACTGTACAGACTGTACAGTCATCCCCTTTTTTTGCATGTTTGACTTTTCAGACAGAACGCGATATCTTTCTCATACGAAGCCCGTTTGATGAAGTAAATATATCGCCGGAATCATAAAGATGAGACAGACGCAGTGGCACTGGTTTCGTCGCATTCCGAGAACTTTAATGTTTGAGCATTTTTAAACCCTATCAAGCTTCTGGATCTGATTTCGGATCACATCTTCATTCAAAGATGTGGGTGAAAGGCACCCCGCTGCACTTCATGATTGATAGCAGTAGCCAGAAGAAACTCATCTCAGCGAAGGTCTTGAAGTAGCTAGCGTTGTCAACAACACTGCATAAACAACCCTACACCATTGGATGGCTCCACCAAGGAAGTGATTCCCACGTCAACCAACAATGTCGTCTATCGTATGATATCAATCCCTTCAAACACAAGGTATTGTGTGATGTTTCTCCTCTCGAAGTTTGTAATGTTATTTTGGGCCAACCTTTTTTATGGAAATGTCATGTTGTGTATGAGTCTAGGGCTAGCAGTGTTATTATTACTTTGATTAAGAAATTGTACAGGATACCCATGGCAACCCACTCCAGGGATGATTTTAAGGATGGAAATCTATTTTAGAATGTAGAAACCTTAGCGAATCTTACTTATCCCTCATATGCCAACTATAAATATTTGGCGATATTTTTGTAAAGATATTCAAATTTCTAAGGATTTTATATAGTTTTTATAAAATTTTGGTGATTTTTAAGGTAAAATAATTTTATCCTTTAGAATTTGGGCAAATCATTTTTAAAATAGCGAATCTCATTTTTGGAAAAACCATGGAAAATTATCCCATGAGTGAAATTTAGCCCTTAAAATCATCTATGGCCCACTCTAGTGTTATTTCCTTGATCTCTGTCAAGAAATGCATGAAGGTCATCTCTCAGACTAATAAGTTTATCTTCTTCGTGATTCGATCTCAGAGTGAGCAATAGATCACAACCACATCCAGGGCCTCCATATATGACCTATACACATAGAATAATCAAGTGGATAAGGTGACAGAAGAATAATTAGATATCTTCTCCTCACCTACTGGTGTACCTCTGTATTGTCAAGTCAAGCCTCCCATCGATCTAACCCCCAGCGCACCACTACCCAATGGGCCAGTCTATCATTTCTTTTTGTTAGAGAATAAGGAGATCAAGCCGCAGATCCGAGAGCTACTCCACAAGGGGCACATATGACCTAGTTCATCACCTTGTGGGAGCCCAATTATGCCAATGCAGAAGAAAAATTGGACCTAGCGACTCTGCATTGTCTATTGGTCCCTAAATAAAATCATAGTCAGGAATAAGGACCTCCTTGATAAGCTCACAGGGGAAAAATTATTTAGTAAGATTGATCTGAAGTATGGCTACCACCAGGTCCCAATAGAATACACAGATGTATGGAAGACCACCTTCAAGTCAAAATAAGGTCTTTTTGAATGGTTGGTCATGCCCTTTGGTTTGACAAATTCTCCAGCCATGTTCATGAGGATGATGGACGATATCCTAGGACCTTTCACCAATAATTTTGTAGTGGTGTATCTGGATGACATCCTCATCTACAAAAATACTTTGACGGAACACTTGTAGCAGATTCAATAGGTTCTACACACCCTACATCAGCATAAACTATATGCCAACTTGGAAAAATGCTCCTTCGGCATGGACAAGGTCCATTACCTGTGCTACATCACTGATCATCATGGTGTACATGTGGATCCAACTAATATCTATGTGATCCATGACTGGCCAACCCCAACCACACTCAATGAGCTTTAGATCTTCTTGGGCCTTGCCAATTTCTATCATAGGTTCGTGTTGGGATTCTCCCATATTGCATGGGCCCTCATCTAAGAAACCAGGGGTGGTGATAATGAAACATTTGTTTGGGGCTTATCTCAACAAGAAGCATTTAATGATTTGAAGCAACACTTGTGCTCAACTCCAGTATTCTCCTTACCAGACCTACAATAGCCTTTTGAGATCAATACAAATGCTTCAGACTATGTTGTGAGCGTCGTTCTCACTTAGCATGACCACCCTATGGCCTATCATAGTGATACACTATCATATCTTGTAAGTAAGTACCCTACTTACGAAAAATAAATGTACTCCACTGTGCAAGTCTGTCGTGAGTGGAGACATTACATTTTTTGGAAGGAGACATTGATCCACACTAATCATAAGCGACCATAGTTCATGCAGACACAAGGAAAATTACAGAATGACCACTATCAGAAGTGGTCCACATACTTTCAGCAGTTACACCTCAACATAAAATATAAAGTATGAAATACCAATGGAGTCATTGGTTTCCTCATCCAACATCTAGTCGCGACACTCACCACAATGCTAGACTCTTGTGGCCACAAGACCTTCGGATGACCTCACCTCTATGAGATAGACCCTGACTTCACCACCACCTACCGAATGTTGGGAACAAACTCAGTCATCGCTAATTTCCATCTTCAGGACGAGATGTTGTGCCATCTAGGCCATCGTTGTGTTCCATCAAGCGAGTGAGCGAGGATGATTTGGGAATCCCACTACAGTCGGGTGGCAATATACTTCAGCATCAAAAAGACAGTGGAAGTACTGCATAAACATTTATACTAGGTTAAACTTCGAAAAGATGCGGAAAATTATATTCCTACACTACCTACGTTATTGCCAAACCAAACAATAAGAAATGGGGCCTATACACCCCAATTACTACTCTTGACAGGCCATGGGAATCCATATCAATGGACTACATGTCAAGGATTCCATCCACCAAGAGGGGAAATGACTACTTTTTTTCGTTGTTGATCGTTTTTCTGAGATGGAAATTATGGTCGCCTGTAAGGGGAGAATCATAGAAGAGACCACTCCCAAGATCTTCTTTGAACAAGTATAGTTACATTTTGGAATCCCACAAACCATTTTCTTATATCAGGACATTCAGTTCCTCAGCCCATTCTGTTCAAGCCTATGGTCACGATTGGACACCAAGATCACTAAATCCACTGCTTTCTACCCCGAGATAGATGGCCAAACTAAGGTAATCAATCAGATGATTATGCATATCCCGCACATGTAAAATTCCAAGAACCCTGGCACATGGGATGATATTCTTCCCTATGCTCAACATAGATATAACTGATACCTACATACATCAACTAACCACATCCCCTTTCAGGTGGGGATGGGAATAAAACCATTGGGTCCCATGGATGTTTCACTACACCTTGCAGCCAGCTTGACTGACTCATCCCCTACTCCAATTGAATTTGATAAAGCCACCTGGTTCATTGAGTGGATCCAACACATATGCCAACAAGTTCAAGATATTTTACATAAATCCAATGCCAAGTAAAAGCAATGCAAAGATCAACATCAGGTGCCACAAGAGTTTCAAGTGGGAGACAAAGTTTGGTTGCACTTGCAGAAAGAATGCCTTAAAGGGCCCCATCGGAAGATTTTCCCACTTTGTTATGGACCTTACACCATCACCAAGGTTGTGGATGACAATGATTTTCAACTTAACATTCCCCCTTTCCTTGGCCTGCACCTAGTGTTCAATGTGGCTCTCCTTCGGCCATATTTCCCACCATTATTGGACACCTCAGAGATAGTAGAACAATTGAAACCAATAGAGATAAACCCTTATTGCATGCAACATACATCCAGTGATCAGGTTGTGGACACACAAGTCAAGGTCACTTGACAACAAAGGATCCATCTTTATCGAGTTGTCATAGAAGGGAAGCTCCTGCACCAAGGAAAGTGGCTCACTAAGGGCCGAATTCAACATAAATTTCCTCATCTAATGGGGGAAATCAACGCAATGGATATTTTTTCTTAATAAGTGTAGAGGATTGATCCATATGGATGTTTTTTTCCTCCCACCCATTCCAGCTTTCTCATTTTGGCGGTTTTCCAGTTTGATAGGTTTTTCCTAGTTTTTAGGTCCCTCACTTTCGGGGTCATTTTGAGGCCCTAAAAAACGTTTTTAGGAATCCCCATAGTTATATTGTAGTCGGAGTGAGAGTATTATGGAAAAAAATTTAGTTCGCAGATATACCTTTCCAATGGGATATCGTGCTCTTAAAAGAAATATCGTATGCAAAAGTTACGACCCAGAGAAGTTGATGTACTAACTTACTCCAAAGAGGCCCACATGACTTTTGGCACTTCATATCCTAGGGTTAGGTTTTTGTATGTCTAGGGTTTTGGAATTCATGATTATTGTAAAAAATGTCTTTAGAGACTCATTCTAATCATCTTCTTGTGAATGAGTGCAGCCGTCACATCTCTTCTCAGAGATAAGATGCCACTATTCCAGCTAGTTTATTTCCAGCTGCATTTTATAGCTTCATCTTATTTCCTTATTGAATAGAAACATGTTGTATTGTATCATTGTTATTCTATTTTAAACATCTTTTAATAATCTGTATTCATTTTTTCTACTCATAAAATCCAGATCACTAGAGACATGTAATGTTGTTTGGAGAGTACTACATGCAAGAAATAAAAATGGTTTCCTGGGTTGAAACAACTATTTCACATAGTTTGAAACCAATCTAACCCTATTGGTACCCCTTCAATTAATATTTCATTATCCAAAACTTGTACATGGACATCACTCCCACATACGTTCGAATATATAGGGAGTTCCATAGGTCTTCTAAAAAAAAATCTATATTAGCTTATTGACTTCCTAATTGTTATAGTGGCACTAAGAACAACACTCGAGAAGATCACTCTCATGTACCTGGGTGTAGTCGAGCCTCCCTATTTGGTTCCCTGAGATATTGGTTCGAGTACTACATCTCGACCCCACATATATATCAAAGAGCTATAGCATAGGGAAAACCCTTGTATGTGACAACCCTCAAAACCATAACCCTTGTTGCTAGAATAGAATATAAGAAAAATAGAGGGGAACTTTTGGAGTGCATCTCTTCCTCTTGCATCTAAGTTGAGAAATTACTACAAAATTTTCCTTGCAATTTGGTCATTTGGCCATTGCAGTATTCTTCATGCTAGAGTATAATTCTAGGAGAGCTGAAAAAATGAGTATAGTGGTTTGATTGACACCCTTATTTGGGACCTATTCCATCTGATTAATCTCCTATCCCACTCACATTCCTTTCATTTTTGTGATATCCATGGTATATATCATTTCTAATCCTTTGTTTTTCATGTTGAACCACCCACCCTCTACAACACCCTAGTTTCATACATATCCCATTGACTTCCTCTCTTTGCACTGATTTTATTGGTACCCTTCACCAGTAACCCCTTTTCCTATGCGAACCCACCAACCCATTTTTTCACTTACACTCACTAATGTCCCACACTCAGAACCAATAATTTGATAGCTACATCACTTCCATGGAAAAAACCAATGAACAAACTAGGAAAGATATATTTGATCTTAATTCATATATTTCTACCATAAATTATCATCTCCATCAACTAGACACCATCAATTCCAAACTCACCCCATTAATACCTTTGACCACGATGGAAAAATTGATAGCAATGCTTACTCAATCCCAAGATCATCTATTCTCTTCAAAACCTTATAACCTATAAGGCATTGATTCCTCCCATTCCATTCTCTTTCATTCCATCCCTCCTCATCGTTAACGCCATCTTCCCAAAGTGGACGTGAATCAATTTGATGGTTTAGATCCCATGTGTTGGAGTGCAAGCGGTTGTAAATCCCTAGCTTCAAGTTATCTTGACCAACAAAACTATTCATACACCTACCCTTTTGGAATCACCTGCATGCAAGTGAAGTCTCACCTGAGGCAACTATTGGGGTTGTAGGAACCAAGTTTCTGTAGTAGTGAGGGAGTGGGAGGTGATCATTCTATTCATGCTTACTTATTGGTTTTGTGCACGTTATTTTTGTGTTTGTTACTTAATGAATTCAACTACGATTACACTTATATTTCATATTGCAACATAAACGAAGTATTGTAGCATTTATAACCATTGTGCACTGATCACACAAAGAATACTTCTAGTCTAAGATTTATTAAGAAAGTATCCATGTTCAATCACATAAAATACAAGTAAACACAGTAGTTAATGTGGTTCACCCAACATTGGGCTATGTCCACAATGACATACTTCTTTGTTATTCTTTATGAAATTATATCAGGCTTGCACACTGCTCTTACAAAGATACATCATGTGATATTTTCCTTTATCTTTCCTAGATGCTCTGCAGTGCAATCCTACCTCTCTATGCATCATCTCCTTAAAATTTAGAAATATACTCTTTCCCTCTCAGCCTATCCTGTCACTCTCCTTACCGACCAGAATAGAGAACCTCTATTCTCCCAACCCATTACATATTTATACATGAATTCTAGGGATTAAAACCCTACTTTTCTCATCCCAAAATATTATTACAATTCATGATAACTCAAGTTGACTGGTTTTTCAGTTTGATTTTCTTGCTTTTACGCCTTCATATTTCTTTTCCACTCTGACTATTGTTCTTCCTGCTTTTGCACATCCTTCTTTCTTCTCTTGATTTATTCTCTTCTTTATCCTCTACTTTATTTATCTTCTTTATTCTTCTTTCTGCAGACTATATTTGTGAATGTGCCTTAACCGTGCACTCTTGAGCCTTCCTTTTCTTCCTTCTTCTTCTTTTTTGTAAACATATTCCATATTTAGGATTTTTATCAAAATTGTATCCAAAACTTCATGTCCAACAAGCCCCCAACAATCACCTATGGCTCATCCCAATTTGCTTATGCTTGTTGTGCACTCCTCCATGCATCGATGAAATTTTGGGATGCTTCCTTAGCTGCCACACATTCATTTATTATTTTAGATAATGTTTCTACAATTTCTTTGACACCCTGCGCAATCAAGGGTGTAGGATTTTCTTTTGTTTCATGTATTTCTTGTTTCACCTTGGCCTGCACAGTGGCCAATTCTCCTATGACCCTCAATGCTTCTTATTGCAGTGGTCCTAAACTATACTGAAGGATTGTTGTTGATCTCACATCCTTTCAACTTCCACGTATGACTGCTTATGTGCCAAAATGGTCGTCAGTCGTTCAACCGATGGAAGGGTGTTCATGATTCTTGAATATTTCTACACCTTTTCCTCTGCATCCCTTAATTTTTCTTCCATGGCCTTCATCTTTGGATCCTATATCATGGATTTCCATATTTGTGGTATTTCCTCACAGTGTTTTTCACATTAATCCACCACTTTTTTCATGTTGGCTTCGACTGTTAGTGTTGTTCTCTCTCTTCCTACTCTTTCCTCCAGTGGTGTTCTCGGTGTACTACGCAACTATAGGTCCTCGGTTCTAGTATTGAAGACTTTGATGACTTCACCTATTTTCAAGAAATTCTCCTCCATAGTAGCCTCTACTACTATTGGTAATTCTGAGATTTCCTTGTACAACTTCTAGACGACCACTTGTGTCTTCTACACCATTATGTCACCTTCATCCTTTTACTTCAGAGCTTTCATGGCCCTTTCCTTGGCCCCATTCCTTTTTTTTATTTCTTCTTCTACTTTTCCTTTAACTTTACTCTCTTGTTGTAGTGCAATGCCATACTATTGCCATAATTGTATCCTTTCATCTATCATCTTGGTCATTTCCTAGTTTTTTTGATCTGCATAGAGCCTAATCTCATGAAAAATATGTGTATTGGCATCCGTGAAACCAATATGTTTAAGTGGATCAATGTATTTATCTATTCTTTCTTCCTTGTTTGTTTGATCTATGGTATTATGATTCTATGCATTTGTTTCTTAATTGGATCAGTTTCATCTCGATATCATGACAATCATCCTTTCCTCTTCACAATTTATTATGCCATTGTACTCAATAATATTTTTCTTTTTCTATATCTACTTTTTATTTGATTTTATTCTTTTTTCTAATGTTTCTTCATCAGTGATAGCTGCAATTCACAGGATAGGTAGAATAAAATCCATTGGCATCACTTATTCTTTCCTATATGCCAACCTGAAAGGTGCCTTTCCTGTCAACGCCTTTCTTGTCATCCTATAGGCCCATAAAAATACATGAACTATTAATTCCCAATCATGTCTCACTATGTTCAGGATATTTCTCATGGAATTCTCCAATATTTTATTGAAACCTTCTACTATCTGATTGGCCAAAGGATGATATGGGGTACTATTTTGATCATGAATTTGAAACTCGTCGGTCAATGCTGCAATTATTTTATTCAGAAAGTTTGTTCCTTGGTGACTAAGTAATATGTGTCAACATCCAAATCGTGTGACTACATTCTCAAATAGAAATCATGTAGTTGTCTCTGTGGTGTAGTCTATAACTGGTTTTTATTCTTCCCATCTTGTCAAATACTTCATCGTAGTGATTATGTACCCTGCCCCTAATATTATTTCTTATGGATTGATTGGCCCCATAAATTCTATGGCCCATTTATCAAATGCATGCAATGTAACCTATGTATTTCAAAGCATTTTGTCTCTCCTCGATGGATTTATACCCTTTGACAAACATCGCATCGTTGTAAATTCTCTTTAGAATATTTATATAGTGTGGACCACCAGAGACCTGCGCAAAAAAAAAACGCATCATGGATTCCCTACGTAGTGTCCTCCTGCTATCCCTTCGTGCACTTATGTGAGTATCATGGGTTTTTCATGTTCCAACAAACATCACCTCAATATTCCATCTGTACCCAACTTCTATAATTTTCCCACCATCAACTAATAATTTGTTTCCTTAACTACTAATTGTTTATTCTATGCAATTTTCATGTCTGATGGGGCCATTCACGTTCTTAGAAAATACATGATGTCCACAAATTAGTCATCCACCATTTTAACAACAAATAGTTGTTCTTTTGTTAAGTTGTCATCTAAATTCTCTACATCTTCCCTTGATAATATGCATGATAAATGATCTGGCCCAACATTAAGCTTCCCTGGTTTCACCACAACCTCAAAATCATATTCCTGAAACAATAGTAGCCATCTATATATTCTCCCCCAAAACACTTGCTTGGTCACCAAGTATTTTAATGTAGAATGGTATTTGTACATCTTAAAGTGAGAACCCAATAAATAATTTATGAACTTCTGCAATGCATATACCATTGCCAATCCTTCCCACTCTGTAGTGGTGTAATTCTTCTCTTTTATGGACAAATTACTACTTACAAACACAATTGGGTGATCTATGTCTCCCTCCCCTGGTTGAGAGAGTATTGTTCCCAATGCTATGCATGATGAATCTACATGAACATGGAACTCCTTGTTCCAATCTAGAAATATCAAAATTGGTGCAGTCACCATTTTTTTATTTAAGGTTTCCAAATCCTTTTGATAGTCCTCATTCCAATGGAATTTCACTTCCTTATTTAGTAGTTTTTCCATCGATGCAATGATCTGTGCATATCCTTTGATAAAATTATGGTAGTATCATGTATGGCATAGAGTTTCCCTTAGCTGTCTAACTGATGTAGGAATTTCTAAATCCATAATCATTGCAATATTTGTCGGATCCACTAGTAATCCCTGATTGTAGACCACATGGCCCAACCAAATTCCAAACGGTGCAGAAACAATACACTTCTTCAAGTCCAGGAAAATTTGACGTTGTCTACACCTATCCAACATTATCCTGATTACTTCTATGTGATCCTTCGGTAGACTGAACAAAGTCCAATCGTATAATTATACTACATGAATATTATGAATAAATTCCTTAAATGTTGCAACTACCACTCTTGAAAAAACTGCAAGGGCATTCTTCAATCCAAAGGAAATTACTGTATACTGATAAATTCCCCACTTTGTCACAAAAGTATTCTTTTACTGGTCTTCCTACGTAATTTTTATCCGATGGTAACCCAAAAATCCATCTATGAAAGAATAGGTATCTTTCCCTCCTACATTATCTAGTACCTCATCTATGAATGGTGTGGGAAATGGATCATGTAAACACGGATCATTCAACATCCTTGGATCCACAAAAATATTGATCACTCTTGTATTATTGTCTTACACTACCATTCGACTTATCCACTCTTATTCTACCATGGGTTCAATGACCCCTACATCCAATATTTTGTCGATTTCTTCTTTAACCTTCTCTTTGTATTTCAGATTTAACCTATAAGGCCTATGTCATACTAGATTAACACCTATTTTCAAAGGAATCTTCATCTCGCCTAAGTCCCCAACTATCCCATTCATATCTAAGAAACTAGTTGGGAATAGGTCTTGATATTCTCTTAGTAATTTTGTAATATTTTCTACTATCTCATCACTCTAGTAATCCCCTATCTATGCAAACTTTGAATTCTCTGTGAACCCAATGTTTACCTTTCACGTCTGTATTAGTTGTGTGTATGCAACGAACTAAATCTCTATCCCTTCTACTACTTGTTTTCCTTTTGTTTCAGGTACTTTCACATTCCTGGGATCTTCCTCATCGTGTTATTCCTTAGCAACACTGTAGCACTCCAATAACTCATGGACAATCATAGCAGCTCTATGTGCATTGTAGACTGGTACCACCTCCAACGAATCTTCTTCTAAAAATTATCTTGGTTCAAATAGCCTATAGTGTTGCATCTATTGATGGAGATTCATGTTCAAATGTAAATGTAACCTTGAACCTCTGAATCAACTTGTCCTAGTTGTCTTTTTCTCTATGCATTTTCAATTCCAGATACTAGTTGTTTGCGATTGTATATAGTGTATGTATAAGGTTGTGTATCCATTCCTACTTTGTGTTGGAGTTACTTCACACACACCTAGGATTTATTTTTCCTAAGGTTTTTATTTTTTCATTAGTCATAATTAGTCATTATCTAGTCTCCTATATTTTATGAGAGAATATTCCACCTAGAGAATATTCTCTTTCAGTTCACACTTTAGTTTGACTAGTTGAGTTGAGTTTAGATGTTGCATTGGGATCATCACCATGAAAAATTGGGATCATAACCATGATAATTCGACTTTGCCTTGGTATCATCACCAAAGTGGCACATTTTCCTTGATTCCTTGAGTTAACTCCTCACTACTTTATGTTCAGTCAGTTAACTAAAGACTAGTTGACTAGTTAACTCAACTAGGTGGTAGTTCACTCCCGTAATTACCTAAGAGACTAGAATAGGTGGCATTTCACTCCCATAACTGTTGGTGTGCATCCAAATCACTATATACCGCCATTATGGTGACTTGTTTCACCTCAAGTCGAACTCATTGAATTATACAGAGTATATCAAGTGTAAATTATTCATTATTCACAATGGTTAATGATAATTCTTTCCATTCTTTTTCTCCTTCTTCTTCTTTTTCCAATTATCTATGCAAATGTGTGTATCATTGTTTATCTAGATATATTCTGTGTAGGTCAACACATTTACATGGTATCAGAGCCAATGGAGTGCTAAGCAAAAGCTACACCAAAATGTTGTGTAGGTACAAAAGATTGAAGACAACGAAAAGATGGAATTCCAAAAAGAATTTATTCTTACACCTTACAACTATTTTGCATTGAAGGAGAAAACAACCATACATATCCAATATATAGGGTTGTATATATTAACCATGAATATAGATACAGATATGACATCAGCCATAGAAAAATCCAAGTATTTAAATCGCATGGATGAGGCACTCGAAACAATTTGCAGTGTTATTTCTCCCGGTCTCCTTTTTCATATATCTTCCTGTAAGACTCCCAATGAAGCTTGGACCATACTGGAAGGGATATTTGGAAAATAGGATGAGATCAGGGGACACATGCTGGAGGTGTAACTTCTCACATTGGATCCAAAAATCTTCGAGAATATCCAAGATTTCTTTACAAAATTCAAGGATTTACTGTCGCAACTCAAAGCTTGCGGGGTCAATAAATCGAAGGAGGAGAAACAAATGGTTATGTATATTCTCTCCAAGATTGGTCCTAAATTCTTAGTATTTGTATCCACATTCCATACTGTCATATTCACCTCTGGATCCACCTGGAAGATGCCTTCTCTTGAGGACTTTATCGAATACCTGACACAAGAGAAAACCAAGCTCATCAACATGGGCACAATCAAAGGCCCAAGGGAGAATGCGTTCACTATGCATGATGGCAGCCACAAATATCATAAATCTAAAGATAAATATAAGAGGAAATCTCATGCACATACGAAGAAGGAAGGGTACACAAAACCCTTCACCGATGCCTCCAGATCCAAAGGAGAAAAGGAAAGAAAAGGAGAGAAATGCACATACTGTCACAAAGGATTCCATTTGAAATATGCATGCATTCAAAAAAATATAGACCTGATGTCTTAGATACTTCAGCAAAAAAACCTTGGATATTGCATCGCCGAGGGTGAAAAGAAGAAGAAGCCAGAAGATCCGAATTCCAAGAAAGGCAATTCTAGCCATGCCTTGATTGCAATCAACTCCTTTCTCGATGCTTGGATTGTACATTCAGGAGCATCACATCACATGGATTCCTCAAAAGCAGTCTATTCTTCTTTGGATGCATGAAAAGGTCATCCTATTCTGATGGGGGACAACTCTTCTGTCGAAGTCATCAACAAAGGAAGGATTGTACTAACCAACGGAAGATTCGAGAATGTGTTGCATGTTCCCAAGATTTCTGTCAACCTTCTCTCTGTGTATCAGATGAAGAATTTTGGCACCAGAAAGAAAGTCATATTCACACCAAATTCCGTGGAAATATACAACATGAAAACCAACTCCAGGGTTGCTACCGGTGAGGTAAATCATCAGTATAGATTGTATACATTTTCTGAATTCATTGAACCTGATTCTACTTTACTGCTTACTCATGCTGATGAAAGTAGTAGGATATGGCATGAAAGGTTTGGAGATTTGAATTTCAGATACATGCAACAGCTTAGCAAGCATATATTATTTGATGGTCTACCAGACATCCATTTATCCAAAGGAGTATGTGAGGGATGTGTTCTTGGAAAACACCCTCAAGAGAAATTCATCAAAGGAAAGTCTCAACGAGATTTCGCACCTTTAGATCTGATCCACAGTGACCTCATGGGTCCTTTTACGCATCCATCGATTAGCAAAGCGAGGTTTGTTCTCATTTTTGTTGATGATTTCTCACGTTGTACTTCGATCTACTTTCTCAGGAAAATATCTGAGGTGTTTCAACACCTCAAAGATTTCAAAGCTTTGGTTGAGACAGTCCGGAAAGAAGATCAAAGTCCTCCGAACTGATAACAGAGGAGAGTATGTGAATCATGAGATTCATAATCGTTTCCATGAGGTAGGGATTCAGTTCCATCATACAGTTCCCTACACTCCGTAGAAAAATGAAGTTGCCAAGTGGAAAAATAGATCTTTAAAGGAGATTGCATCTTGCATGTTGCATGCAAAGTCACTACCATAGAAACTACGGGCCGAAGAACTTAACTGTGCAACATACATCCAAAATAGATCTCCTCATAGATCTATCAAATATAAGACCCCCTACGAGGCTTAGAGTGGTCTCAGACTAGAAGTGGCCCACTTTCACATTTTTAGTTCACGTGCATGGGCCCAGATTCCCTCTGAAAAGAGGAAGGCACTTGATCCACATACCACTAAGTGCATTTTTGTTGAATACCCTGACGGTGTGAAGGGATATTGGCTTATTGATCTTTCTTCAGACCGACTCATCATTGAGCGTAGTGTCCAATTCGAGGAAAGTGTCTTGCATGTAACTCATTAGTCGCATACAGACACCTTCACTCTTCCACCTGTCCAAGATGATGAGAATGCACATGATGACTCTTCTTTAGACGAGAGTTTTGATTCATAGGACTTAGATGATTTAGATTCAAAGTCAGTATTGTCAGATGTAGAGTCCGAGCATCCAGATGCAGTCGCAAAGACAAAGAATAGGCCCAAGTAGGCATAGACTACTCTTCATGATGCAGGGGATCTCGTTAGTGATCCAACCGATACTAGGAGTACTCGATCTGATTTTGAGGAGCCTCTTATTTCACTCACTGCCACTGAACGATTTCCTTCCAGGCATATTTTCTTAGTTCATTCTTCAGATCCACAGTCTTATGGCGAGGCTACTAGAAATCCCTTTTGGGAATCCAGCATGCAGGATGAGTACAACTCCCTCCTCGAGAACCGGACTTGGGATCTAGTTCCCCTTCCTTCTGGGAGGAAACTTGTTAGATGCAGATGGGTCTACAGGACCAAGAGAATAACAGATGGACAAATTAGCAGGTACAACTCAAGCTTGTCGCCAAAGTCTTTCAGTAGGTTCATGGTATTGACTATGATGATAACTTCGCTCCAGTAGTGAAGATGGATTCCATACCATTGGAACTTTCCATTGCGGTAGGAAAGGGATGGGAAGTCCATCATATGGACGTGAATAATGCATTTCTTCATGGTGATATCTCTGAGGAGATATAAATGGAGCAGCCCCAGGGATTTATGCAAGACTCATCTTTGGTTTGTCGACTGACGAAGTCACTTTATGGCCTCAAAAAGGCTCTGAGGGCATGGTATGCCAAGATGGACTCCTACCTGTTGTCATATAACTTTGTACGTTGTAAATCAGACCCAAATGTATACATGCTCAGGATGACTGATTCACTTGTACTTTTAGTTCTGTATGTTGATGATTTGTTGATCACTGGTTACTCGACTTCAACGATTGTTGCAGTCAAGAGGATTCTTCATGACAGGTTTTTTATGACGAACATGGGTATGCTACACTTCTTCCTTGGGCTTGAGATCAGTCAGGATGCATCAGGAATCAAACTGTCTCAAGATATGTATGCATGAGATATCCTTGAGAGATTTCACATGACAGACTGCAAGTTTTCTCCGACTCCTTTCCTATCAAGAGTCAAACTTGAGGATGGCGGGGAGACTCCATTGGTTGAAAACACACTGTACAAACAACTAGTGGGGAGCTTGTTGTATCTCACACACTCCAGACTAGACCTCTCATATGCAGTTGGTGTAGTTTCTAGGTTTATGAAGGAGCTGCTTCAGCTACATTAGAAAGATGCAAAGAGTATCCTTTGATACATATAGGGCACCATCACCTTTGGGATTCATTATGTAACAAAATCTACATTAGATCTCATTGGGTTTACTGATTTTAACTGGGCTGGAGATAACATTGATCGCAAGTCCACATTTGGTTACTCACTCAGTCTTGGTTCCAAGCTTATCTGTTGGTTGAGCAAGAAGCAAGCTGCCATTGCTCTATCTTCAGCTGAGGCAGAGTACAAAGGGGTAGTTAACATATCCATTCAGGCGATGTGGCTACAAAATTTTCTCACTGATTTGGGCATTCAGTTTCATCGATTGATCGTCATATGGTGTGACAACCAGAGCACTCTGAAGTTCTGCAGAGATCCAGTTCAGAGGTAGCATATGAAGCACATCAATATCCACATGCACTACATATGGGACTTATTCCATGAGGGGATCATCGACTTACAGTTCTGTCCTTCAGCAGAACAGATGACAAAAAATTTCACGAATACCTTCACTGAGCATAAATTCCATTCTCTGCGAGGTTGTCTTGGAGTGAAGGACACAGTTGCCTAGCAACTGTAGTTCTTCTTTTTACATACATTGTACCTTGAGGGGGAATTTTTCCCATGAGGTTCTCCCTCTTTCCTCACTTTATTGTCAGTGTATCTTTTGTACTTGGGCACCTAACATGGCCTCGTTGCCGGGACTCAATCTTTATTTTCACCATGGTGATGTTTAGGGGGGGTGTTGGAGTTACTTTACACAAACCTAGGATATATTTTTCCTAAATGTTTTTATTTGTTCATTAGTCCTAATTAGTCATTATACAGTCTCCTATATTTTAGGATAGAATATTCCACCTAGAGAATATTCTCTTCCAGTTCACACTTTAGTTTGACTAGTTGAGTTGAGTTTAGATGTTGCATTGGGATCATCACCATGCAACATTGGGATAAGCACCATGATAATTCAAATTTGCCTTGGTATCATCACCAAAGTGGCGCATTAGCCTTGATTCCTTGAGTTATCTCCTCACTACTTTTTTTCAGTCAGTTAACTGAAGACTAGTTGACTAGTTAACTCAACTAGGTGGTAGTTCACTCCAGTAACTGCCTGAGAGACTATAATAGGTAGCATTTCACTCCCGTAACTACTGGTGTGTGTCCATATCACTCTATACCATCAATATGGTGACTTGGATCACCTCAAGTCGAACTCATTGAGTTATACAGAGTATATCATGTGTAAATTATTCATTATTCACAAAGGTTAATGAGAATTTTGTCCATTCTTTCTCTCCTTCTTCTTCTTTTTCCAATTCTCTCTACAAATGTGTGTATCATTGTTTAGCTAGATCTATTCTGTGAAGGTCAACACATTTACACTTTGGCATAAATCTCCATCTATTTATCCACTTCTTCACATGTTCTATCAGATCACTCTCCCATGTATACTTCTGCACAATAGTTTCTACCCTAGTTCCAAACCTTAATTGCATTAGTCTTCTACACTATGACCAGTTTTTCATCCCATCTCTATGTTTAAACTACCACCTGGATTGAGTCACTTTTAGGACAACATATAGTGCCAACATCCTTTTTTTTCAGGTAAATGTAACTCAAACACCTTTACAAACAAACTTATATTATTCAATCTGTCATACCTAGGTCGTTCACATAAATTTGTTCCAATATCGCGCAAGTATTGGGTTATGTTTGCACATCATCTAGTTGATAATTCATACGTCCTCTGTTGCCAATTCTCTAGACCTTTTTATGAATATGATGCACACGAACTGATACTTCTCCAACTTAGTGCACCATTTGCAGTGGGTTTTACATAGTCATCGATCTGTGCATCCACGTTATACATGTTGTCAATGTCTTTCTTTCTTGTTGACTATATGTATCTCTTTCCTTGTATTGGATCCAATGGTGTAGTCACTTTAAAGTATCAAACTTCAAATATCATTTCTCTCCTCTTTAGATTAATGATCGCCTAATTATCAAATTCCCATTCAAGTCCCATCAATGTTGGATAGGTTGATTACTGTCCACAATTTCAATAACTTCAAAGTTTCTCGTGCTGCGCTCCCCATCTATGTTCACATGTACTTATCTTAATCGACCAATCGATACTATCATGTGCTGATTTGAAACCTTTAATTGAAGGTGAGACCAGATAAAATTATTTTTTCCCATCATCTCCAAGGTATACTTTGATAATACATTCAGATTGAACCCCATGTCAAAGATAAAATTATCCACATAATATTCCCCAATTTTTCCAGTTAATATGAATTCCCCATTGGTCATGTTCCTACGTAGTACCTGATTCACCACCCTTTATGTGATCAGAGTGTCTCACCTCTTTTGTCACCTGAATGAGAAAAATAAGGGTGCTTACAAGCCCAGTTGGGTTAGCTAGGCAAGACAACAGTAGAGGAAAGAGTTAGAAGTGTAAAGCATAAAACAAAAGTAAAGAATTAAAATAAGAAGGATAACTACAATTAAACTTGTTAAGCCCTAATATTGGCTCATTACCCCTTAATTTGGGCATATTATATTAGTAATCTTATTTTATTTATGTCGGCTTTAGGCCATTAGTTGTAATTATACCTCCTAGTCTCCTATATATACCAAGGA